>LQHL01001782.1:4093-22835 GCA_001655755.1 Hemisphaericaspora haegerdaliae
GAAAAGAGCAAAAGAAGGAGGGAAAATTTTTTTTTCTATTCAAATTTGGTTGAGCAAATTTGTTAGTAAGTTTTTGTTAGTGGTCTTTTTTTTACTGTTTAGTAAAAAGAAGGTGAATGCGCATTTTTTTTTTACATGTTTTCCATATAACCTGTAAAGATTGTTTACAGGTTAATGTATATTTGCATGTTACATTCAATTTGTTTGGAAAAGATATTAGGGAAATTATCACGTGTATAGTTTTTGTTTCTTAGGGTTGTGCCCTGTGCCTGTCGGCTGTAATAGGTTCCCCCACCCCTCTTTAACTAGGAATGTATACATCGGACCGGTCTAACAATACTAGTTTTCTATTCACTATTATACATTAAATTTAATCAACCCAGTAAATCTATTTAGAAGTTTCTATAACCATATAAAATGTAACCAATATAATCACAAATACCAAACTAATTAAAATCAATATTCTACCTCTAGTAGCAGGATATTTATTCTCAGTTAATAATAGTTGTACATTAAAGTATCTTTCAAATCCAAATAATAAAGTAATTATTCCCATAATTATAAATGCTGAGCCTAAAGGTTTACCATATTTCATGATTGATGGATTCGTATCTCCATTATTTAATTCAATTATTGAATCATACATGTTTATTCTTGGATTAGTTGATTTTTCCAATCTAAATAATTGAGTAATTCCAATTCCAATGGTAATGAATGCAAGTGATGTCCTCAACCAGGCAAGAAACGTTCGTTCATTGGCCATATGATCTCTAGCCACCGATCCTTTGTTTTCTAGCATTAGTGAACGTAGCTTCGGTACGGTTTTCGAAGGAGATGGAGATGGAGTGGGTTGGTGCTGGGACTGGTGCTGGTGCTGTTGTTGATCCTCGGTAGATTCATCTATAACTGCTGAGGTGTTATATCTTGGGTAACGTAGCTCTGACATTAGATATAGATTAGTTTTCGTGTTTAATGATGATGAGATATATCAAGTCTTTCTAGTATCTCAACCCAAGAGATGTTTTAGTCGTGGCTAGTGAACTGATGGGGGAATATATATATATATAGATCTATTGACAAAAGGGTAATTTCGGAATTAATCATTTGAAGTTACGTCACAATAGAAAAAATAAAACTGTGGATCCCATCTAATTAATAACTTTAGAAAATAACAATTGAACCCTTTCTTATCAGTTGGATTCACAATCGAGATCAATTGGATCGAGAAACTATCTACATAAATTGACTGAGACTGGTAGAGTTAGCTTATTGCAGCTCTGCATTGCCGTGCATTAACTTACTTTTATAAAAATGAATCTCTGACTTAAGAGTCTTAATTTCGTCATACCCTCCTCTATGCAACTGAGACAGAGCATCCTTTAAATAGAAGATCAAAAAAATCTACTAGGTAATAAAATACAAACCTGCTCTAATTTGAGCTTCTATTAGACCATTTGTATTAAATTAAAAATCTCGTACATTAACCTCAAATTTTGGTAAGAAAATCACAATAATTTCTTCAAAATTGAAAATTCTCTATTTCCCAACTCCACAAGTTACACCTAAAAATCAGACACCCATCCATTTACCAATCCTTTAAAAGCACTTTTAAAAACCATATAAATGTCTCCATTAAGGGATTAGACATACCGCCCCCCCTCCCTATATCTCCACAGGGGCTAAAGGGTTTTTTAAATCACAGGGATGTTTCAGAATCGAAACAAAAAATAATCTTTTATGGTTCTGTTGGCTCCTGGTAGCGCACAACTGTATGGAAAAAAAATAAGGTTAAGAAAGTACGAAAAGCGCAAGTACATAGAATCAAGCACACCCATGTACATTGATTCATACGTACCTCTACCTCAAATGATTGTCTGATTTAGCGAAACACACTTCAGATTCGTAAAAAATGACTACTCTATTAAAAATACTATATATGCAGAGGAAGGAGGTGGACGATGACCTATGATTGTCCCAACCTATAGTTAAATAAATAAAACCAATGAAATAAAAAATGCAATAAATGATCCACTAAACAATTTAGTTAAAAGTAATCCCTTTGGCTCCGATGTAATTCTTCTAATTAATGTGTTGGATCCACCTTGAGAAACAGTTACTACTTCGTAAGTTCTAATTTCTCCAACTGTACCACTTATACTGCCTAATCCAATCTCCCCTGATAAAGGTGATGCGACATCGGTATACATTGCTGAGAATTGTTGTGAATATGGTGATTGAGTAGTTTGTAAAACTCCATTTGCATCAGTTCCTGTTACCCAAACCAATGTTGGTAATGTAGTAGTTACAGTAGGGTTGGCTGCAAACGCCAATGAAACAAAGATGAATAGATATGATATCAATTGAAAATGCATTTTATGTGGTCTATGAAATGGTTTATTACTTGGATAGTAAGATTATATGAATATGATGAGTTGAATGAAAAATGGGCGGAGTTAAATAAATTACGAAGTAACTAGATGAAACGTAATGCTCCTAGTCTATGCAGGTTGTGTGTGTGTGTATACGAGGGTCTAAGGTTGGTTGGTATGAGGGGGGGAGGGTGCTTTTAAAAGGTATAGATTACCCTACCTGTTGTTGGGATAAAGTTGAATAATTTGAAAAGTATAGAGACTGTAGCAATTGGAGATAAATGACACTTTTATATTGAAATTCAGGAAAAGGAATGATGATACATAAAAGAATATTTTTAGCAACACAAAATCAAAGAAACTGTACGGAAATATTATTGTTTTACTATTGTAAAAAAATATTTTATTTTTTTAATTTAATTCTTTTGGCTGTAAAAAATTCAATGGTTTAAGATCACCAGTTAATAGTTTGACAGTTGCTGTGGATATCAAAGTTTCAGTTGTTAGTCCACCTCCTTCGAAATTATTTAGAAACAAGTATTACAATTCAAATTTCAGACACATGCAACAAAACGATCAAGAGCAACCATCCTGATTACTTTCACATACTTGTAGGGAGAAGAAGAAAGACTACAAAAAAAATGTCGTAGTTCTGTCGCATTCATTAAATAGAAAAGGTAGACTTCTAAAGATAGAAACCTAACACAATAGCTTACGAAGCTAATTATACAACATACATATAAATATGCTTTAACAATGCACACAATATAGCTCATGCAAAAGGTGAATATGACAATACATCGGAAGAAAATGCGAGACTTTAGATATATATTGGTCTACAAAAATATTGGAAATCTGTAAGTTCAATTATCATCAATGTACTTTTGATCTACGACCTTTTAACTTGTTATCTTGTAAAATTTACTTTTATTAAAGAATTTCAAAATTTGGGCACCACGCAGTGACGTACAAATTCTAGTTAAACCAATCTAAGCTAAAACAAAATATCGCAAAATTAATCTGAGTTTGCAGATTTTGTGTAATCAACCCTTGTTGTTAACTGAAGTACTGGAATAGGCTATGAAAATTTTTTTCACTCCCTTTCATTAATTACACATCTTTCATTATGTGTTGTTCAGATGGCTAAGCAGTTAATACATACTTTCGATAAGATGGATAAAAACGAAACACAGATATCAGATATGGCGATATTTCCTTAGTTGTGATATTCCTTTTGTCATAGCCTAGTTGTATCATTTGAAAAATTCTTTATGTTACGCTTACAACCGATACTAAGAAAAATTTCTTTTTTTTTAACCCACAGGTGAAATTCACTAAATATCAATCCTTTTGTTCTTTTAACAAAACACAACGGCAATTCTTGATCTCTCAGGGGTTCGTACATTTCTTGTAACAGACATTTTCAATGTTTCACATGGTTCTATTATTAATAGATTTTCCCGTAGGTGCATCCAAAACTTACAAATGTCGCATTTTCAGATCTCAGGTCATCTAAGAATTAACACGTTATGCAGATAATGAACAACGACAATATTCCTCTTTTTCTAAATAGCCCGGATTTAATTTGTATCCTTGAAAAAGCCTGTTTTCATGTATACAGGAAAACATTACTGTTTACCTTTCTATTATTAGTACTTTTGAGTTGAAAAGAAAGCCATGTTCTTTGGGGAACCACACATTCTTTTCATATCCTCAATATCCCCTTAGCTTTCTAGAGGGAGAGCTAAAGTTATCATCATATAAAATAATCAATTGCTGGTTTTTTGGACGGTATAGCGCTAAAATCTTGGGTAGATGCTTCAAACACTTTATATTCTCGATTTAAATTATCATCGATTGTCAACACACTAGCAACATTACCACATCTATAACAATAATTAGGAGCAGACCATACAGTTACTAATCCACTATTGAACATTTCTTTATACCCTTCCATCACAAGTTGATGAGCTCTTGCAATTAATGAAATATTGTTTCCATATAAAAATTTCTTGACCTCATTTTCACCAAATAAAAACCCAGCTCCTCTAGGTGATATAGCCCACCCATTCACGTCCTCTGGGTCAGACCACAACAAATCACACATTCCACCTTCATGTGGAACTTCTTGCTTTCTATCTAATATTCTAATTTGATCAACAGTTTCAATTTCAGGACTTAATCCTCCATGAATACAAAATACACCATTATCACCACCGATAATTGCGCCCAATGAAAGATAATCAAATACTTCACAACAATATCTCCATACATTAACCGTCCCATATTTTCTCATACATTCATCATAAAATCCATACACAGTGGTAATTTGTCTACTTTCATGATTTCCTCGGATCAAAGTCATTCTATCGGGATATCGAACTTTCAATGCCATCAATAATAAGAAACTCTCCAATGAATAAAATCCTCTATCGACGAAATCCCCAAGGAATAAATATTGTGTTTGAGGACATTCTCCACCTGTTTTGAATAATGTAATGAGATCATGTAGTTGACCATGTATATCTCCACAAATGGTAACGGGAGTATCTATATGCTGAATATTTGCTTCTTGAATTAGGAGTTCTATCGCTTTTGTACATAGTTCTTCAATGTCTTCTTCCGGAATATGTTTGCATTGTTTTATATTCTCAATGGTACTACGCGTTTCATGGTTAGTATATCTATAGTTTTCGCTTTACCTGAATTTGGTATTTGGATGATAGCTACTTACTCATCTAGATTTAGCATGCTGGTAGCCTTATTCTATCTCTCCTGAAGGGATCTGCGTATAAGTGTTGTGGTTTTCTGGATTTACGCTCTCTCTCTTTCCTTTAACTGTGTTGGCCGAAGTCAGTTTTTTTCTGTGTTTGACAAAGTCGCGTTTTCTAATTTGTAAACTTTTGATAAACTGTGTGTTCCCTCACATAGAAAGAAATGGATGCAAAAAGTTCTACTTATAAGAACTGCAAAAAACATTTAATTAAAAAATACAAAACGAACTAAAAAGTATAACACTATATATGAATAAAACAAAAACTCCCTGATTTCTCTTATTTTACCTTGCTCTAGTAGGTAAAGTATATTTCTGGAATTTAGATTGTAATTGTTTTCTAACGGTAACCTTTTGTGTACCAACAAAACTATCAATACTAACTTTAATTGCTCGGTTTAAATCATTCTGACTTACAAAATCACTTAATCTCATCTTAGCAAAAGCTTCTGCAATTCTTAAAATAGATTCTAAATGACGAACAGTAATTGGGAAAGAACCAGTGGTTATAGATTCTTTTCTTAAATCAGCATAAACTCTTGCAACTTTATCTATATCCATTTGATGTAATTTAGGTTGAATTTTAACTCTAGCATATTGAATATATTTCACTAAAAGGTCTTGAGAGATTGGTGAGATCTCCTGTTCTTGTTGTTTGTATAATTGTGATATCTTTTCTGATCTGGATCTACGGGCTCTATTTGCACCTTCATCTTCATCTTCATCAATATTATCATCAGCTTCATCATCATCCTCAATATCTTCTGTGTTGGATGGGTGTGATCTCATATGTGAATCAATGACGAAACTAGCCAATCTTTCATCACTTTCTGGATTAACTAAATCACGAACAACACATAAGATATCAAATCTCGATAAAATAGGTTCAGTTAAGTTAACGTTTTGTGATAAAGGTAATGTAGAATTATATCTACCACCATTAGGATTTGCAGCGGCAACAATCGAACATCTAGCTTGTAATGTAGTAACAATACCTGCTTTAGAAATAGAAATGGTTTGTTGTTCCATAGCTTCATGAATAGAAGTACGATCTTGATCATTCATCTTATCAAATTCATCAATCAAACACGTCCCTTTATCAGCCAACACCAATGCACCACCTTCCAATGTCCATTCACGAGTGATTGGATCCTTTCTAACAGAAGCAGTTAAACCAACTGCGGAAGCACCTTGACCAGTGGCAAAAACAGCACGAGAAGCAGTTTTTTCAAGATATTTCAAAATTTGAGATTTGGCAGTACCTGGATCACCTAGTAATAAAACATTAATATCCCCTCTGATAGATAACTTACCATTAACATCTTTAGGAACACCTCCAAATAAACTAACTGCAACTGCAGTCTTGATATCCTTGTGACCATAGATAGATGGTGCCATGGAAGCAATAATCTTCTCAATGATACCTCTTTCTTGAGACATTTTTCTGAATTCACGTTCTTCTTCTTCGGTCCAGATATTGATTATATTATCAGTGTTTCCACCCAAGAAAGCACTACTTTCCTTTCTTTTAATAGAATTGGCTTCAATGATGGTTGCAAAAACTGGAAATCCATTCTTGGCATTCAAATTACCATCATAATTATTCTTATAAATACCAGTTACTTCAATATCTTCCCCTGGTTTAGCAACATCAACCAAATCAGACAATAAAACGATTTCACGATGTCTTGGTAACCTACCTGCTGGAACAGTACCTGGAGCTTCTTGTAAAGTTATTCTTTGATAATTTCTATATAATGTCTTTTCAGAATTCATCTTAAATGGACCTTTACTTTGACAATTAGTACAGAATGAGATTCTTACTTCAGTATTTGCATCTTGGATGAATGGCCCTAATACAACACCACATTTAAGACAATCAAATTTGACATATTTCAATTGTGGAAACACACCAGTTCTTCTAGTTACAACACCGGATACTTTAACTAATTGATTTAAATTGTTTTCTCTTAAATCACGTAAGTTTAATTTGTTTGGGAAATTAATAATTCTAACATGAATTTCAGAATGAATTTGGGAATAGTTTGGATAATGTAATTCAGTAGCTTCCATGGCAACAATATCAAAAATTTTGAGCATTTCTTGAGGAGAAGTGGCTAAGAATAATGCTAAAATGGCCTTGGAATCAGCTAAATGATTATAACTAACTTCTAATGATTCTGCATTAACTTCACCCAAGGTTCTGATACGTGCACCATAGACAGATCTACCTTTTGAATCAGTATATTCTAACAAGAAAGCTTTCAATTCACGAGCGATAGATCTACTGACAGCAGGTTGTAAAATCCATTCAGTAATACTAGGAGCTTTAATATCAGTTAAACTTTCTAAAGATAATTCTTCATTAAAAGGATCTATTTCAACATCTTCTTCCTCCATAAAGTCATCTTGATCTTCCTCACCATGTTGTCTTCTTCTACGTCTTTGAATAGGTAAGCCATATTGATCCATATCCATCATCCCTTCGTCATCTTCATCTTCTTCATCTTGTAAAAATGCAGTTCTTCTAGATCTATTAGCGTTTGATAAAATAGCATCACGACGATTTAATTGTTCGTCGATTCTTCTACGCGTAGCAGCATCCATTTCCTCAAATTCCCCATCATCATCAATATTACCATCGCCTATATCATAACGATCTTGCTCTGGATTGGCACGATAGTCACGCTCCATATCATCCATTAAGTCATCACCTTCATCTTCATCACTTGGGTTCAAGTCAGCTACATCATTGTGGATTTCCTCTTCTTCATCCAATTCTTCAGCATTGAATGGAATAGCCGGTGAAGATGGTGGTAGTTGTGGTGATGAAGCTAAGTAAGGTGAAGAAGGGTGATGAATTGGAGATCTTCCATCATCATCGTCATCTGCCTGTCTCTTTCTTGAACTACGAGGAGGAGAACTTGACATTGTATTATTGGAATGTGTTGTGTTGTTTGTATATTTGTATTTTTGGTAAGAAAAGAAGAAACGTATAAAAAGAAAATGAAAATATTCATATAAGTTGCTTAACTCACGAAAATTTTCGATCTGTGAAAGTCAACATAATTTTTTTTACGCGTATCATTATTCTTTTCAATTAATTATCCTAATTGGGATAAATTATACTGATCCTGCATAAACATCATTTTGAAAATTGTAGAGTCACTAATGCTATATTCCAATTGTAATACATAGAATACCAGACGTCTTCCATGAGGTTGGGAAATGAATACTTGATGTAGGGGAATGTATGACTTTGGTGTCTAATATGGATGCTTGGAGATTGAAAATTTCAAAACCACTGGCAGTTTATCAAGTTCTTGCAAACCCAAGATCTTCTAATTGAAACATATACCTATGTGTTCACAAAGGTCTGGTTTAAGAATAACTTCTCCCACAATATATATACCTCTGTAGAAGTTTCATTAAATAGGACCATGAGGCGGAAAGTGGGAGGCTGAAGTGAGAAACTCACAAATCTCCAGGGAGATTGCAATTATAATATGTTTCCCAAACAAGAAGATTAATACATACACTGCCATACTATGGTATCTACCGGTGGACTATATTCTTCTCTTCATATTAAAACACTCCCAGAAGAATGTAGTTCTGCTACTCATTCAGAGAAATATATTCTGCTTTTTCCGGAGATCATGTGACATGGTGAATTCGAAAGGGTATTTTTGTTGTGGAGTTAAGTGATCTATGATCTATGTGTTTACCAAGTGATTTCGATTAGGTTTTTACTGTAACCATATAGTGATATTTATTTCGGTCTCATAAAAAGTTCCCCCTCTTTTATGAACAGAGAACGCAACCTCAAATAAGGTCTCATGAGTTCTTAATACATTTGGTAAGCAAGTGGTTTCTCACTTTTGACTTCCAACTTAAATGATATCGGTGGGGTATGACTTCCCCAGTTGATTTACTACCTGTTTTTTCTTAAATATTTTAAAGGCATAAATATCTATATTGAGAAAAGTATACAATATACGTCAACACAACTCAATACTCACCAATATATTACTGAATATATGTCGCGCCCATAATTCGTTACTCAGAGGAGGGGAAGAGAAATTACAGGGTTCATCAACAAGGAAAATGCATTTATGCACATGCAGGACCAACGTTGTGTTACCAAAGAAGCTACAAGGTAGACTTTTAAGATTTCAGTTTTTCCAAAATATTCCTAGAAGGTATAAACTTATAGTTTAAAAGAAATATTTCTGAAGTTAAAACTATTTAAAATTTCAAACTCAATTTACCCAAAGTTAGACTTTGGATACATGAACAAGAATTTCTTGTCTAAGAAGATGACAGAATGTAGCAAGTGCTACAAATTTAACTAATACAACGTATTTGTGATATACAACAAAGTTAGAACCCGATGAAGATGATACATAGTATCCTCACTGATGTCCCAGAAATCACCAACAACTCTTTACATTTTGAAACATGTCTAGTATGATATCACAATAAAACTATACAAATATTTCTAAAAATACATCTTCAAATTAAGTTTTCTGTTAATCTTTTTAAATTGCTTCAAATTAGAACCATGAATATAAATTGGATGCAAAAAAAAAAAACTCTCAAAACATTTATTTTCGGATTCTACATAAACTAATCAAATTTATAAAATAATCCTTCTATATACCTGTTAAACCCATTATCCAATAAGGACCTATGCTTTCATATTCTTTTTAAAAAAATGCAATCAATTTTGTCTTTTTCAAGAACATATAAATGTTTCGTAATGGTCGTTGGTTGTAATTAAGCCCGACTATTCTGGACCAATTAACTGTGGATGATCAGTCATACCAACACACGTAACATCATGATGATTACCCTGTCCAGGACCATGCATATGGCCACAAGGACATTCGAAATCGCTACTTGAAGATTTTGACATCAGTTGCATTTGTTCAACTGGTTGAGAAAACAGCTGCATTTCTTCATGATATGGCTGAGACATCAGTTGCATTTCTTCATGATATGGTTGTGACATCAGTTGCATTTCTTCATGATATGGCAGTATCTTCTTTACAAAATGGTCTTCGGTGATCATTTCAATATCTACCGAATGTGGCGTTGGTTGTTCCAAGTCACTCATAATGTATTCATAGGAGTGAGAATGAGTAATCGGAGTAAGGATTCCATAGTGGCTTGCATCAACTGCAACTTCATGGGTTGGAACATGATGTTCATATTCCGGGGAAACCGAACGATTGTAGTGTGGATGATGATGATGGTGATGATGATGGTTTTTGTGAAAATAATCCTCAATCTGATGTGGACTTTGGCTGTGTTTCCGATGACCATGTTTTTGATGGCTATGGTGATGGTTCTGATGATGATGATGAGAACGAGGTTTTGCTGAATTGTCGCTAGACAGATTCTCGTACTCTGGGGACAACTTTTGTCTCTTTGAAGTAGATTCCATAGAATCAAATGGTAATGTGGAAAACGAACTCATCGATGACTAGTAATAGGAATTTGATATGAATATTATTATTATCAACAGTATGGGAAAGAAAAACTTTTTTCTTTGGAACTCTGTTTTATCCATAATTGTCTTTAGTAAGATGTCAGTAAGGATAAGTCATAAATGAATGATACATTTCGCCCATTTATATACCACATCACCTTTCTGGTTATTGTTTGAAAATAAAGAAAAATGCAGCATCAATAGGTGGTGTTACATTAAATAAGATTATAAAAAGAAAAGACCATGACCGAAAATAGACAATTCCTTTTATCCCGACAAGCAGAAAAAAAAGACACTAGGTTTCATATACAAGAGAAGCCTGTTTGTTCTTGTATTTTTTCTATTTTTATCAATGCCGGTTAGAGAAGGAATAGTGCTGGTGGATGGGTTTCGAGTGTTTAAGTGATAAGCTCTCAAAATTAGTAAATGAACATACCTGAAACTGTGAGCGTTATGAACGGCTAAGACACAAGGAGAAAGACTTGTATTGGTTACGAGCGCAATGGATTTTTCTCAGGGCGTTTTAAAGTTCTAGATTTGATACTCGAGAAAGGTCACCTGTTTATTTAACGAAATCTGAGCTTACGAAGACCGTGACCCGTTTAGTGACAAACCCAGTTAATCATGCAGGAATCAGCCTATTCATGTATATGAATTTTTCTTAAAAATCTTGTTTTGTCACAAATTGTAAACATTGGTCACGAAAATCTAATTTGATAATTTGCTAGGCTTTTGTTTCTTGCTGCATTTTTTGGAATCTTCCGTGACTGCGAAATCCGAGAAATCATAAGAAAGATCGATCGCCCAACAATCGGTGTCCATTTAAATAAACTCTATAGCTTGGCTAGAATAATCGCACTCCTTCTATATAACTTTACTTACGAAGAGATCTGAACCATGTGATAGGTTTCTAAGAACTTGTTAAGGAATCCAAAAATAAATTGATGTGTGATTTTTATAGTTAGTAATAGGGATCATTTTAGGTATCACCTCCCCTTCCCTGCTTTCAGGAGTGACTCTTCGATAGTATAATTAACAACTAACCAACTGGGTGATATTTAATCTGATTCCATAAGTAATAAACAATAGCGAGGAGTAGTCGTTGAGATAAATCGAAATTCAGGTAAGTGAATTTCTTCTTTACAGGAATGAATTAGTGAGAATTCTTATCACTTTGTCAATGATCCTGGAAGGATGAAATTTTCAGGATTAAATGTTCTAAATAATAATTCTTTTTATAGAAAGCTCGACATATGAATATAAAGTATACGGTTTTAAAGTATGTAGCATAATATTGACGATTGTGAAGATTCCGTCTGTCTGGGAATTTAGTAAACGTTACCCTACATTATTCCAACAGTAGTTGGTCTATCTGCAGGAATGTGTTACTTCGTAAGAGTTAAAAAAAAACTTGAAACAACAACAATAGAAACAAAACATTCTATGACGTAATTTTTGATCAATATGCACTCCAACCTGAAAGATCGATTCTTTTAATTGGTAATTATTATCAACAAAATGAATTAACTGGTGGAATACACATAAGGTAGACCACGAGATTTTATAATTATAACATTTCTAGAGACATTCATTAAACTTTCGACAGACAAAACTTAGTAAATGGAAACAAAACATGGATACCATCGACCAAGAAGTTCACCATCATATTCAAATCAAGGAGTCCTTCCTTGTAGGACAAGCATTATTGAACTTCACGTCTGTATTTGTGTCTCTCGGCGTGTTCATCTTCGGATTTGAGCAAGGTCTTATGTCTTCGTTAATTACAAATAAATATTTCAAGAACTATTACAATAATCCCACACCGGCAGAAATCGGGATCATGATAGCAATTCTTGAAATTGGAGCATTGGGGTCCTCGTTCATTGCTGGGAAAGTTGGTGATAAGGCTGGAAGACGAAGGACTATACGGTATGGGTCATTTATATTTATCATTGGTGGTACAATCCAAGCTACATCAACCAATATTTGGTATTTAAGTCTCGGGAGATTAATCGCAGGTATAGCAATAGGGTTCTTGACTACTGTTGTACCCTGCTACCAATCCGAAATTAGTCCGTCTCATATCCGAGGATTCTATGCTTGCATGGAATTTACCGGTAATATAATTGGCTATTCAAGTAGTATTTGGGTTGATTATGCGTTTTCATTCATTGAAAATGACCTCAGTTGGAGAAGTCCGTTGGTCGTTCAAGTCATAATTGGTTCCCTCTTGTTTTTGGGTACCTATGTGATTGTAGAAACACCAAGATGGTTGTTAGATCATGATCATGATATTGAAGGTATGATTGTGATTGCTGATTTGTATTCAGATGGAGACGTCGAGGATGAGCACGCAAAAAATGAATATAGGAATATTAAAGAAAGCGTATTAATTGACAGAATTGAGGGAGGGGAGAGATCATACAGATATTTATTCCAGCGATATGCAAAACGAGTTTCAGTTGCATGTTTCTCACAGATGTTCGCTCAATTCAATGGAATAAACCTTATCGCATACTATGCCCCATTGATTTTCGAATCTGCAGGATGGGTTGGGAGACAAGCTATTTTAATGACTGGCATAAACTCAATTATTTATATCTTTAGTACAATACCGCCATGGTTCTTGGTAGATGGGTGGGGTAGAAAACCATTACTTCTTTCAGGAGCAGTTCTTATGGGGACTCCGTTATACATTGCTGCATATTCCTTGTACTTAGACAACAAATATACCCCTGGTGTTGTAGTTGGATGTATGCTGATCACCATGGCCGCATTTGGATACAGTTGGGGTCCAATACCCTGGCTTATGAGTGAAGTGTTCCCGAATAGTGTAAGGTCAAAGGGTGCCGCCGCTAGTGTTGCTACGAACTGGCTTTGCAATTTCATAGTAGGCTTTGGGTCACCCATACTATTGGATTTAATCAAGTGGAAGACATATCTAATTCCTGCTACTTCTTGTGCAATCTCGTTCTTTGCGGTTGGTTATTTATTCCCGGAAACAAAAGGACTCAGTCTTGAAGATATGGGATCTGTTTTTGATGATAAATCGTCCATATTTTCATACCATTCGTCGGGGAATGCAAGCGTCAGTGGATCAAATAGAAGCATCCGCAACTATGAACTTATTGAATCGCCAGGTGATATAATTCAACAATCTCATGCATCTATCGCAAGAAGTCCAATACCAGTTAGACCAGAGCCTGATACAATTGGGTCAAGCACAATCATACAGCCAATACCGAGCTATGCCACTCCTTTAGTAAAGCCAGATACGATCGCTTCGTCCGTTATGTCGTTTGATGTCATGGTTCCACCCGACAATGCTACTCCTGAAGAGATTGAACCACCATCGTTTGAACAGATCATCAAATTTAAAGCGGCACAACAGCAAAAACCAAATAGATTTAGCTCGATATTTGCACGTAGCAATAGAGGTACTTGCTCCAGTGAAGAGTGTAGTATGTTGAGCTGATTCAGATAGAACTTAAAAATATTAGCGTATTTGTAAATAAATATAAAGTAATGAATAGAAAAAAGAAAGACTTACTGTAATACAATATCAACCTCGACATCTCGAGGTTCGTCAGATCGTGGATGCCCTTCCTTGATATTTTTCTTTTCTTTGAATAATTTTCCCAATTCTCTTTCAATTTCCAGTATTAAGTAATCGTAGTTACACTTTCGTGAACGTACTCTAGATTCTCTTAAAAATCTTTCTGCTTTATCATATTCTCCGAGATGCAAATTGATGACTCCCAAACCATAAGTTGCCAATGCAACAGTTTCGCTGATCTGAGTTTGGGTCTTCACAATGTCTTGTGGAATCGATTTTGCAAACAGTAACACCGATTCATAAGACCTAGTTGCTAATTTAAGGCATATTTCTCTAGAGGAAACTACCTTTTCATACAACTCTCTATCTTCTTGGGGAATCTTGGTGTTCATGGCTTTTTGAATTGAATCTCTATCGTTTTGATCTTCTAATAATGCCTGATTTTTGAACTTTTCATAATCGATTCCAGTTAATTCAGAAAATTTACGTCTCATTGTGATCTCTTGAGCTTCCAATTCTTCAGCTTGCATATATAATAACGAACCTAAATTACATTGAGACAATAACAATTTGGAAGGTTCAACATCAGCCAATAACATTGATTCAGTCATTGAAATTTTCACTTTCGATGCCATTGCCATATCTCCAGATGTGAGACATGTCGCACTTAAAAAGTCCATTGCGTTGAAGAATTCTTCTGTGAATGGTTCCCAAACCTCTGGTGATTTTTTAATTCTTGTTACACCCCCATTGCTATCAGTAATAATGATACTGTCATTATCTAAAGTGGCTGAATATGTTGTTCCATCATTTTTATCATCTACCTTCGTAAGAAGGCTTAACTTACTTGGACCACCAAGCATTTTATTAACTTCATCTTGAGCTATAATCAAGTGAGTAACAAGTATTGCCTTACACAATTGTGGGTTATCTCTATTCATTTCAACCAATTTTATAGCAATTCTTAAATCTTTCTGAATTAAGTGACGTCTCTGTTCCCAGGTACGAATTCGCTTACCTTCTGGAGAATCCTGAGGAGCTGTCAAAACAGTTAGATACAAGGTGGCAATCTCATTGTATATAAATGCGGCATCCGATTGCATATTCAATCTTTCAAACATTTCAGCAATCTTTAACTGAATACCAGTATATTCGTCAGATAAGGCATCCATCTTAATTTCATTACAATGATCCAATGCTTCCAAATAGAACTTCAACGCCAATTGAAAATCATTCTCGCCTTTGTCACTCTCTGCCCAAAGACCTTTTCGCAAAATCTTAGCAATTGAACTTGGGAATGTATGCTTTGGCCACCATATATAATACACGGCTCCACCAAATGCTATAAGGGCGGTGCTTGTGAATATAAACAGACTGAAGATAGATCTTGGGCGATTTGGTGGGGGTTGATACTGGTAATAGTTACCTTGTGAATAATATTGCTTCGAGATGGAAACTGTTGATCTTAGAGGATATCTACCTCTTGCTAACCGATTGCCATATCTTGATATCAATATCCTGCTGCTCATATTGGCCTCAAGTTGTGTCTATTCGTAACCAAATGATTATCACTGATCTTTTTTTCTTCTAATGAAACTTATTGATTGTCTAAAGTCGTGTGAACATCAATAATACCATTCATGCTATTGGTTGTGTCAACATATTCAATGGTACTCTTGTAAATTTCTAAGCAAACCGAAATTAATCATTAACTTAAATCAGCTTGACGTCTACTAAACCTAGAAGTAATACCATAATCGGATCAAGTATAGTAAATCTATATTACAATATAAAACCGAATCGGTTGTTTGCACGACCTTCTGTTCGGTTATGCTCAATATTACCGTTATTATTTTTTCTTTTGGAAAACAATTGATGGCAAGGGATCAAGTGATGATTGTTCCTCTTGATATTGGTCTTTGTTCTTGATCTAAATATGTCAAACATATTATCGGTGTTCAATCCACCTCCATCGCGTGACTTTTCTGCAGAGGAAATAGAACGTACTTGTCTACCATGCACGGCTGTACAATCACTTGCTGCATTGGCAGGAGGTTTCTATTTTAGTTCACCAAATCAATTTAAAGATAAGACGACAGGCAGGATTGATCTTAAGAAGAATCCAATGTGGTTCCAAAGATCTGTCAGAGGTGCTGGGATAGTTTTGTTTGGACTAGGGGCATACCGTGCTGGTGAAGTGATTCAAATACTTTTGAAAGACAGATTTGAATAAGGGTTTTGGTTTGAACATGTAACTTATCTGAAAGTGAACATTTACCGAAATTTTGTATATAGAAATATAGAAGAAATCCGTGCTATGTCGGACCATTGTCAGAATTGTATATATCAAAATATTGTGGAATTCTTTACATATTTTAAAAAATCGTATGGAGAATCATTACAGGTTGGCCCAAATGGCCAAACAGTTATGTTTGTATACCTTACTTAACTTCCGAATATCATTATTGACAAACCATAGAACCTCTTGCAAACCTTTGCTTGTTCATTCGTGGTCAAGATACTCTGTCAATGTCAATCAAACCGTACCCTTTAACCAACGCTCATTTGTTTAAAGTTAGATTTTTCTTCTAAGAATAGAAAATTACACAGAATGTAAAATACTTTCTTTTTCGATACACATTAGACCTTCTACATATTTCTATAAATAACTAAGAAATGTTACGTTGTAGAGACCCAATAATTTACACGATTCTCTGAACCCTCATGCCTTGCCTTTTAAGAGCTTTTTTACTGGGTTCGTTTCTGGTACAATGTCACGTTGTATAGACCGTCTAGGGGATTTTGACTTCTGAGGCTCAGGAAGCCGATCTGAAGGTCGTCGGGTATTTCTATATTTTATTTAAGATTTGGAAAACGGTCTTCGGATATCTAATACTGGTGGTATCGGAGTTTTAATTGATTTGTCCCTATCCCATGTCCCTTTTCTTGAACATTTTTCCCATGATCTTTAGTGATCTGGCAGTATGTAAGAAGTAAGTTGAATTGTTGACGTTTGGCACTGTGTCCCTACGTACTTAATAGAAGTGCGACCATTTTACGTGTGTAAAATTGCAAAGGTTATGTCTTTAGACACATGGTATTCATGGCCCTCGACAGGGTTTGGAGTTCAGTTTAATTCATGGTTGCAAATTATTATAAAGTTAAAATTCTTTTTTCTTAAAGTTTCTAGAAGACATTATGGTTAAATGGACAGTGCCCTTTGTCGAAAATATAGGATACATAGAACACTGAGTTATCATGGGGAAAGCTACCCCACCACTCACGATGTATTCTATGTATTTGGAATTATATCCATAATGGTCTGGTTATGCAATTTTCAAAATTTTATAACACACCAGAATTGAAAGTGAGATATTTTGAGAAATGGTTGCCTGTAGGGCATGAATGCTTATATTGTAATTGTAGTTATGAAATCAAACAAGAATGTCTTGAATGCAGGGATAGATTTGAAGACTGCAGTGAAATGTCTAATATCTAAGAGCTCCCAAGCCTAGATTTAGCATCATCCTTATGACAATCAATCGGAACTGAGCTGAAATCTTATAATCCACATCATCTTGCTTCAAGCTCTAGCCATTTGACAAGGTAAACAAACCATTTTCGTGTTAAGCTTGTTTCATTCTTGGGACAGCTGGGTTCTGGTGATCAGAGCTTTTTATCGAAACCATATATTTAAATTTAATATGATTAGTGAATTTTTGATCGACAAGAAGAAGTAATCTATCAATCTCGCAAAGGGAATCAAACCTAAATAATTTGAATTTCAATTAAACAACTCAAGAAAGTGCTAAGAAATTAGCATCCAATAGTTGATACTCGCCCAAAATATAGAAATCCAAACACTCCATAAGCAGTCAATATTGTTGAAATGATTTCGACGATTTTGAGAGAAGCCGAGTTGGTATGCGATTAAAGCCTGCTAGAATCCAGTTCATCTAAGCTATTAATTCTGAACCAGTGATATTTAAGACTTCAATCACAACTCCGCTTATTATTAAGGCTACACTATATCAATCTCGGTTGAATAAATTCGAGATTTCTCCTATTCAAACTTTGTTTCTGTAAAAGCGAATTGCATCCACAACAAAATATGACCTTTCACGCATCAGCCTATATCAATTCATTAACGCCGTGCATTTCCATTGCACAAAAGGAGCTAATATTAAGTGACGAATCATACGTTTCTGCCGCAGCCATATCCTATTTGGGAGCATGTAGCATGTTTAAGAAAGTTTCTTCTTTGGCCTTGATAAATTATGCATTGTATACAAACCAAAGGACTTCGGAAAACGGGGAATTAATTCTATATCCGAAAATTGCTTGAAACCTTAATGTTCTTCCTCATTTGAATTCGCAAGAAAATTGACGCGAAGGTTGTCAATCATTTGCCAGCAATAAATGTAATCATAACCAAACATAACCATGCAGCCTTTGAAAATGAATCTATATTGACCTCAATTAAACTTTTAATAAAACTTTTCTATTAATTAAGATTTATAAATGCCTATTAAGTTAAAAATCCTTTTCTTACA
>LQHL01001782.1:24547-35793 GCA_001655755.1 Hemisphaericaspora haegerdaliae
TATAAAGGGACTTCCATGTTCAGAATTGAACATTTATGCTTGCTCCAATTAAAACCATTCCATAATCAAATAACACCTTCGATCAAATTTAACTATAGTTAGCTAAACTCCTTTCATCATTTAGACGGAAGAACGATAATCGTCGGTATCAACTTCAAGTTTAGTACTTCACTTCATTTTTATTTAGATTCTTCCTTACACCAAGAAGACATTCCTTTCGGAATTTAACTAAGCACTTTATTGACTTCCACTCGTCATAACAACCACTAAGTTCTGTATCTACAGAAGAATAATCAATAATTCAAAGCGCGTGGTGCTACCATAGGTTTGATAACTCTTGGAAATATTTTATTTGTTTTATATGTTATGAATAGAAACCTTACAGTGAATTTTCATTTCAACTTAGTCAATTTTTGAATACATTTTATTAAACACCTTTAGATACCATTTCAGTTCAACAATTATACTTATTACTTACAATTTTGTTTCATAGACATGAGATTGGAACAGAATTTTTTAGATTCACAATTAGATTCAACCATGAATACATATTTGCAACAACCATCAACCATACAAAAACAACAACAGATTGAAACACCAAGTGAACTACAAACTCAAGACGGGGATATTACACTACCGAATCTGCAACCATCGTTGCAACAGGTTACATCACATCAAAATAATCAATTATTTGCCCAATCAAATTCCCATGCGAACTTGCAATTTGATTTGAACGGACATTTAAATTCTTCCCAAAATATATCACTGGATACTAAATACCAACAACAGCACCAAATACAACAATCCCAGAATCAATTACAATCCCAGCTTCAGCTGAGTCAGCAACCATACCCTCAACAATCTACTAGTATACCTCAGTCGTACCCTACCCAGGGTTTGTTACTACCCTCGTCAAATTACTTCCAGCTGTTACCTCAGCAAGGAGAGTTCAGACATTCTTACAACTTTGACACTAGACTAGACGATAATCATAATAATCTTTTGAGTTATAACAGGGATCGGGGCCTTGTTGCACCGATCCCACCCTTACATGTTCAACAACAGTTGGTTACTTCTCTCGATCAATTGAAACCAGAGCAAAGCAATGAATCACCAATAATTAATGGACCCACAAATAACTCGCCTACCAACTTAGAGGACCAAGAGATGTATCATTCTTGTTGTTCTAGGTGTAAGAAAGAGTTTGATCAACCGATAAATGTCCCAAATAACAAAAATATAAATGGCCAAAAATATTTAGCAGAACCCAAAATCTTCAAGTTGTGTCAACATTGTCGTGATTTACAACGTCAAAGATCAAGAAGATGGCAAATGAAAACTAAAGACAAGAAGGGAGTGTGTCGTCGTTGTGGGTCGGATATTCCAATTGAGGAACAAAAGTTTGTGTTGTGTCCCTCTTGTCGACAAAACTTGCGTTCAAGAAAAGCTAATAGAGCAGCCCAGGGAAGGTGTGTACATTGCTCTGGTCCATTAAATGCGTCCATAATCACTAAGGATGAGAAAGGCAATATAGTAGTTAGAAATAATGAAAATAGTGTGGAAGATGGCAGCTCATTAGACAGTAAGAAGGGGAAATCTGCAAATTATAAGGTTTGTCAGCGTTGTCGTGAAAATGACAAAATTAGAAGAACAAATTTGGAAAAAATGGGGAATTGCAATAGATGTGCCAAACCATTGGATGGTGCTGATTTCGGAAAGCATAAGGTTTGCTCAAAGTGCAGAAGTCGTAAGAAAAAGACAACCACTAATTTTAATAAATTACAGAGCACTCCGAATGATGTCGCACTTTTGAATAATATTAGCAACCCTTTAATTAATTCAATTCAAAATGGGATACTTGCACATGAACAACCTAATATGATTCTTTCGGGTGCTGGACTCTCGGATGCAACTCTTGTTGGAGGTCCATTTAACGTGGGCTATCAACCACAATATTCTCAGCAACCTTATTATCAACAATACAATTTGCAACCACATCTGCAACAACCCGCCTTTAATCAAGCCATCTATTCTTCACAACAATCTCAGTTTGTTCCTGGGCCGTATCAACAACAGCAAGGACTGCCCGATTTATCAAATTCGTATTCTAATATGACACAACGCTAAAATACAATATATGATGAACAAAATAATATTCACTGCAGGACAGTGATCTGTAATATATAAATAGGTAACTTCTAATATAGAATAAACATTATGACTTAGCTATGAACTTTTCGTTCTTCTTCTGCAAGATTAAGCATAAATATGCGAGATCTCTGTGATTAGCGAGATCTAGCATTTGACTCTTTAAGTAATTCCAATTATTTTGTTCCCAACTAAAAAATTGCAGCATAGAACTTCGACTCGGGTATTCTTTACCATAAATATTTTAGCTTTCGTTTATATCAAAGTAGGGCGTCGAGAAGCATGAATTGGTACAAATAATTATTATTAATTTGGAGGCTTGTTAAAAAATACTATTTCAAATTGAAATATTTTTTTTGATCGACTAATTTTTTGAAATCTCTTAAAAAATATTTTACTTCTAAAAAATTATCCCAGCCCCTAAATCAAATATGTCATACATTTTCAGACTCGTTTCTGGATACTCTTTTGATCTTCTAAAAGCAATAATTATATTATTATATCGTTTCCTGAAGCTTCATTTGGCTTGAGTAGTTACCAGGTATTCTTTTTATGTCCTTCGATTATCCACTTTCCAGAACTCTAAATAATTTATTCCGAGGAGAAGAATTACATAGTATACAATCACAACTACAATACTATATGAACTCAAATTAAATACAAATTGACTCTATAAACCAACAATTCTATTTTACAAGGATGTTTATCAGTTATGTAGAACAGTCCACTAGTAGATTACTGGGGTGATATTTTTATCCTGTGTTAAAAAATTGAAAAAAAAAAGACCGAAATGTTGAAATTTTCTGTTGAAACTAACTCGTTTACAAATCAATCTCTGTACTAAATTTATCTATCAAACTGTGTTTGATCCCATTTTATTCCATCCAGCGTGCCGGTTCAAAGAATTCAGATCGCTTTCCAATAAATTTGTGTTCCTTTTATAACAGCTTCTCAACTAGAATGGAAGATGTTTCATATGATACTAATGAAACACAGATGATCATCTAAAATTTGGGATTTTGCAGCAAAAAATTATTTTTCGTCAGAATGTAAAGTGACATGAGGAATAAACAAATTCTTTGATGTTTAAAGATAAGTTAGAATTGAGAACCAGATTAATACTTGTAAAGTGTCGATTATACTCAAACGCAGTGAGAGGTCAAAAAGTTCAATTACTGATTTGATTTTTAAATGCTATTTTTGCTTTGTTATCGCTCGTTTCCATAAGTTCTAACCCCAAGTCGAGAAGTCCAGTGTTTTTCATACAATTCATTCAATATCAAGATATACTGAAGATGATGATGACACCTATTTCCGAGAATAGGTAGAGTTTGCGAGCGTATCTACTAATTATTGATGATGACATTCGAGTGTCAGAAAGGTAATATTAACATGAGTAACGTTAACATGATCCAGTCAAGACTTCTTACAGATTCATCGACACTACGGGGCGACAAAACTGATGACAAAAGGAGAAGCTACTGACCTAAAAACCAAGCAATCGTCAACCTCGTATACAAATTAGTAGGTTATCTTTATTTCGCTTTAAGTAGAAGCTAATTGTCATGCAACCAATGACAGAGATTGATAAGTTCTCGGGAATAAACAAAAACTGACCACTTGTTGCAAAACTTCATACATAAGCAAGATATTAGCAAAATAGTGTCACCACTTAAAACAAAAGAAGAGAAAAACAAAATGCTATATAGAGTCAATACTCAGTCCTCATGCTTATAATATTCTCTTTTGGATAATTGCATCGAAATTTCATACCTGTCATACTAGGCACTTTCATACCTGTCATCTTACACACTAGTAGTTTTGACAAATTGTAATCAGCCTTCGTGAACAGAATTAAAAAATAAACAAAGTTAAATAAGAAATTGCGTAAAGAAAAGAAGAAGAAAAAAACTCTTTCGTGTAAGTGGTTCAATTTTTCAACAAAAACAATAATTCCTGAACCTACCTGAACTAAATGTGTTCGACGATATCGATTCATCCATTAAACAATCTCAAATTTTCTTATCTTGGGGATCTTGAATATTCTCAACAAAAAGAACGATTTCACAGCATCAAGTAGATAGTCAATAAGTTAGATTTCCTATGATGTCTCGGAGAAATAGCTCACAAAGCTCATTGAGTTCGACAAAAGATAAAGAACTACCACCAATCCCTTCTCCTTTAGCTACAGTGACGCCTATTCCGAATTCTCCAAACGAGCTGGAATTATTGCAGACGAAAACATTGCGACGTAAGAACTTCAAGAAACTTTCGTTAGATTCATCGCCACCCAAAAGTGACATGCCATGTGACTTGCAAGATGATACAATAATTAAGGAGCCAACCTCATTAAGTCAAAGGCGGCAAAGGCCAGCGCCAATTCTTAATTTGCATGCTCAGACAAGTTTAAATTCACCACTATATGCTGAAAGGTCATCCTCGTCGGGAGCAATAATAAGTCAAACGCTTAGTAGCCTGACTCCTACCACCACGGAACTCAATGCGAACAAGAGTAATCGAAATGTAGATCCGGAACAAGAAGCATCTGCTGAAGCAATAAGAAATCAAATATCAAATTTGGAACTTAGCAATATGCAAAACAAACAATCAGGCGCAGGTAGAAAACGCCAAACAGTCATTTCGTCAATCTCACCGACAAAGTCAACCTCATCATCACCCACGAAATTACAACAAACCACATTGGACTGCAAAGATGATTATCCTCCCAACGCTACAACAGATGCATTAACTTTGAATAACGAGGACTTGTTAACTTTAAAGTCATTAGGTTCTGGTAATTCAGGTTCGGTGTTTAAAATCCTTCACATTCCCACACAGAAGACAATGGCAAAAAAGATCATACATATTGATCTGAAAAGCGTCATTCAACGTCAAATAATCCGAGAGTTGCGTATATTACACGAATGCCACTCACCTTATATTATCGAATTCTATGGGGCATTCCTTAGCACCAACAATTCAATAGTTATTTGTATGGAATATTGTAATTGTGGATCTTTGGATAAGATTTTGTCACTTTGCGAGAATAGACAATTTCCGTTATTTGTGTTGAAGAAATTAGCCTTCTCTATTCTTTCGGGGTTGACGTATTTGTATACTACTCATAAAATTCTTCATCGTGATATTAAACCAAATAATGTTTTGATGACACACAAGGGTGATTTCAAATTATGTGATTTTGGTGTTTCCAGAGAATTGACCAATTCATTGGCAATGGCAGATACTTTCGTTGGCACTTCTACTTATATGTCCCCAGAAAGAATCCAGGGGTTGAATTACGGAGTCAAGTCGGATGTCTGGTCCATGGGATTGATGTTAATTGAGTTAACGAGTGGTGTTCCACTGTGGACAGATGATGAAGATAGCGTGAATGGAGTGGAAAATGGCAGACTGAAAGGGTATAGAGGGCCTGAAGGTATTTTAGATCTTTTGCAACGAATCGTGAATGAACCTGCGCCAACATTGACCGGAAAGATCAATCCGGTTACGAATACATGCTACGATAAACAATTGTGTGAATTTATTGATTATTGCTTGATTAAAGATGATAAATTACGTAAATCGCCAGCACAATTATTGGATGATACAGAGGGATTCTTAAAGGGAGTTGAACGTGGGATATATGATAAAGAACATAAGGCTTGGGCAAAACAAATACGAAAAATGATGAAGGAAAAGCATGTGCAAGACAAATGAGACAAACTGGATGAACAAATAAATAAGACAATAGATAATTTATGTTATGATATTCTATAGAGTTTACAATTTACAAATTATGTATATCATCACTTACCGCTTTTGATATCTCAACCCCTTGAACTTTTTGGTTATAACTGTTGTTAGGCTGTAACTTCCTAGTACTCCTGATCTCATCCATCGCGTACCCTGGAATCTTTATGTTCCAGTTCTTTTCTAAATGCAATTGAACATCTTTCGCATCTATACTATCCACTTTTCTATGTTTGGCCAATCTACAAGCAAACCCTGTAACAGAGTGAATAAATTCATCTGCTAAATCCAATAATAATTCTTCCACATTTCCATCAATACTTGTCTTTCCATCACCTTCATCCACACCAATAGTACTGATCAAATCGGCCAACTTCCTTTTATTCAACACTCTCCCTCCAGTTTCCAATACACTAGCGGCATTACCTCCCGCAAGATCAAACGTGGGCAACCTAGTAATTGCTGGAGTATCCAAGAGAATACTCAACGAATTGGCAGCACCACCAGTTAAGGAAGGTCTAGTGTCTGCATTAGGATTAAAAGTGACAACACTTGGTGGTTTGATATCAATTGTTTTGGATATTGGTACCAAAGGAGCAGGCGGCTTTGTTATACCTTGTAGTCCTAGTCCACCAGGCGTCATGGTAACTGATCTCGATCTCTGCTTCAGAGGCGATTGTTGTGATTTAGCCTCTGAAGCAGAAGGCGACACCGACCTTCCTGCCGTGGTAGAGGGTGCTGTGGCTGCTGGAGGCATGGGACCACCAGGTGCAGGTACAGGTGCAGGTACAGGGATAGGGGGGGCTACAGCTGCAACTGCTGACTGAGGAGGTGAGGCGGCGTTTGGAATAGGCGTGCGAACTGCTGCACTGCTGCTTTGGACAGGTGATGCTTGTTTCATTGGGGGAGGTACTGATTCTTGTTTAATCTGTGGTTGTGCAGTTGGTGGTCTACTTGGCATTCGTTGTTGTTGCATCGGTTGCTGTGCTTGCTGTTGTTGTTGTAAAGGCACGGTCTGTTGTTGAAAAGAAGGTGTCGCTGCCAGAGACATAGGAAGTTGCTGTTGTTGCAGAGGTTGTTGTTGTTGTTGTTGATGAACAAGTGTCTTGGATGGCATTTGCGGGGTCTGCCTCATCGGAATCGGAGTAGATGTTTGAGATGCAACTTGCCCTGGCATCATTTGAGCATTCACATTTCTTTGTTGATTCATATACCTCTGTTGGTTTTGCAGTTGTGCCTGCTGCATAGCCAAAGGCGTCTGTTGCTGTTGCATCTGTGGAGATTGGCTAGCTGACATTGCCGCTGGATTCTGTTGATTTTTAGCCTGCGATACCAATTGATTTCTGATGTATATAGCTATCTTTTGAAACTGCTGAAATTTATTTCTCCATTCTACCAACTCTTTGTCTATTATATTTATTTGATCAGGAGTTACATTTCCTTTCTTGCTTTCTTCTAAGAGTTGAATTCTCTTCTGAACCTCTGCCAATTTCTGTCTGACTTGATTGAACCTATCCATATTAATATTGCTTGGAGGTATATTGGGCATTTGCTGTCCTCCCGCGGGAGTTCCCATACCGCCCCTGCTCTGTGGAATTTGCTGGTTTGGCATTGGTGGTGATTGCTGTGGAACCAAAGGAGATTGTCTCATCGGTTGCGTCCCTCCTGCCATGGGAGTAGGAGCTTGTTTTTGCTGCATCAATGGAGATTGCCTTATAGATGGGTTTGGGGATTGCGTCATCATTGGAGTAGACTGATTGGATGGCTGTCTGCTTCCCATGCCCATTTGCACGTGAGGGGATGGTTGAGCCTGTTGTTGAACAAAAGTGTTATTTGTGATACTTCTATTTTGCACAGATTGAGCTGCTGCAAGTGCTTGTGCTTGTGCTTGAACTGCTTGAATCTGTTCCTGGTCAGCTAAAGTACTACCCACTTGTGGTACTTGTTGTTGTTGTTGTTGTTGTTGACTTCTTTGTTGCTGTTGCTGCTGCTGCTGCTGCTGTTGTTGTTGTTGTTGTTGTTGCTGTTGTTGCTGCTGTTGTTGTTGTTGTTGCTGTTGTTGTTGTTGTTGTTGTTGTAATCGATTCTTCTGAGCCAGGTAATTTACCAAAATCCTCCTTATTCCCTCGGCCCTATGATAATGCTGCTGCCTTTCATTCTCATTCGTAGCATTCTTCGCCAAGGCCACCTCGTTTTTCATGGCTTGCACTAACTGAGCCAATTGATTTGGATTGATGTTTATTTGGCGACCACCACCTTGTTGGTTTTGCCCTTGGGTCCTATTCTGCATTTGTTGATTAATGCCAGTGTTATTCATATTGCCGGGATTCGGAAGATTATTACCTCCCATACCCTGATTGGATATATTTTGATTATTATTCATGGAATTTCTCTTTTAACTCTACTTGATACCGAACTTTTTGTGACTATATACTCGATATACACTAGCGCAGTTCGAAGGTAACTCGGGATTTGTTGATAAATCTGCTTATATCTGATGGATTCTATGATATATTCGATACCAAAGTCCGCTTAAGTCGATGGATTAGATGCCCATTTCGAATAAACCTATCTTCAATAACCAATTTTTTCAAGTTCTGTTTCAGAAGCTCGAAAATCGGTCACGTGAATAATTCGTTTGGTAGCGAAGCATTTGAATTTACCTAGAAATTGGTTCTACAGTTGTGAACAATAATCTACTGGATAGATATCGATTAAAACTGAACTATTAAAGAGGGGTATCCAACTCTATAAAGAAACTAAAATTATTATACAAGGTCCCAACAAAAGTAAGAGAAAGTGTTAAACTCTACTGGTAACAAAATCGTGAGCCTTATTATCAGGATCACTTCCACTGTTTGTATCGTTGTCTGAATGATCAACCAGTTTGGCAGCAGCAGCAGCTTGAGCAGCAGCTTGAGCAGCGGCTTGAGCAGAAGCCTTTTCTTCAGCAAGTTTCTTGAAGAAGGCTTGGAAACCGTACTTACTTCTTGCTCTTAATCTAGGACCAAATCTAGCAAATACAAATGGAACTGGTAGCATAGCCAAGGCAATAAATGCAAATAAACTGGAAGCCCAATTAACACCCAAATTTTCAAAACATTGAACAGTGAACAATGGAAAAACACTAGCCAATAAATATCTCAACAAGTTGTTGGCAGCGAGGGCCAGGGCGACGTTCATTGGTGGGAAGGACATGGCGAAATAGAGAACCACAGAAAGGAAAATAAGAATAAGACCAAAACCAAATGGAACTCCGGCAATAAGCGGGACCCAATAACTAACTGATTCTCTTGAGGACCAACCAAGCCAAAATAAAGAAATTGGAAGAAATACTGCACCAATCTTACCAACCAATAGTTTGGATTCTGGAGCATCCCAGATAAAATTTCCCTTTTCATCTCTCTTTCCACGAGTACCGTCTGGATTCTTTGGGAAGAAAATCGTCTTGTCTAGAATGACATAGAGAACAACAGCACAAATTTCCCCAATCATGACTGACAAAAAAGGAAGACCTGAAACTCCTAAACCCATACCATAAATACCTCTAAATATAATTGGGAAAGCTTCGAAGAAAGCAAAAAGTACCGCAAAGATGAACGAGATGTAAAATGACATGATCAAAATAATTGGTTCTTTGATTAACAACTGAATAGGTCTTAATAAATCAAAGAAAATGATTCTTTTGAGAAATGCAGAGTTGAGCTTTGGTGCGTCTACCTTAAGACCGCGTTTTATGGCTCTATTCTTAAGAATGATTGGTTTGTAGGTTTCTGGACAAATGAGAACAAACGGCCAGACAAAACCAAAGAACATAAGTAAAATCCAAGAGGCGGACCATTTCCAATCTTTATACTCCCCAGCAAATCCCCCAATAATTGGACCTAAGACAGGACCAAGGAATGGACACAAACAGAAAATTGCAACCGCGAAAGATTGTTGCGCTGGATCATTAGACCAAATATCACTGATAGTACCACCAGCAACAGCCAAGGCTGGACTAGCAAAGAACCCACAGAAAAATCTCAAGACTAATATGGTAGCTATGTTTTCAGCAAGACCGACACCCATTGTGAATAACATGGCAACCGGTAAAGAAAGAACATAGATCCACTTTCTGCCGAAGATTTCAGAAAGTGGGGCAGTGAAAGCAGGACCAAGACCAAGACCAAGCACATAGAAAGTAACACCGGAAATTGTTAATTCTTGCGAAGCACCAAACCTAAACATTATTTCTGGGAGACCACCAACAAACATTGATGAACCTAGAGAAGAACAAAGACACAACATACCAACAGTATAGGTTATCATCCATTTTTTCCATTGTGGCCAGTTTTGTGGGTTTGCCATATCATCAGGACCATCGAATTCCAATTCCCGAAGTTCATAAACTTTCTCATGGTCTATGGAAGATACCGGAGAGATATATATGTGAGAAACTTCTTCCTGTGCCACTTCATCGATTGACCTTCTTGAAGAAATTCTTTCAAGGGTAAATATTCTATTTAATTCATTCTCTTCCTTTTCCTCTGCCAAATCAGGTTGGAACGCATGCACGCTTTCAGAGTTTTCAGAAGAATGTGAAGCGGACCCAGACATTTCCGCGTTCGCAAAATGAGCCTCTGATCTAACAATTGTTTGAATTGGCCCTCTTTGGAGTTCACTGGTATCGTGGTTCTGTTCGATAGTATGAATTGATTCTTCCTCACAGGGAAACTCCACGTGAGGAGGTTGTATAACTATTCTGTTATTAGCATTTTTAATATCTTCTTGTAATTGACTGGATGTGACCAGTTGAGCACTTTGAAAGGTTTGCTTTTCAATTGTTGATTGGTCATCGTAATCACCAGCTTGACTCATTCCTTCATCCGCAGTAAGATAAGCAGAAGAGGCATTTGTTGAAGTGACCGACTCTCTATTAGAATTGGTTTCACTACCTCCGATATGAGCTTGCCTAAGTCGCTCTTCTTCAGCTTTAGAAGTTCCGAAGATACCCATTACCTGAACTTAATAATTATCACTGAAACAGTTTTAAATTGAATATTAGACGAAATTTTTCAACTGAGAAATGAAGATTTCAACCCATATTTAAGTATTTACATTGGGAAAAAAAAATAATCCCATCAACCGGAATTAATGCAGCAAAATGCAAAAGTTCAAAGCCACTAAACGAAAATCCGTTTAAATCCATGAATAATTACACAAACCTACACCGGAATTAACCATGAGGAATAATATAAACAATATAAACAATAGAGAAAATAGACACAAGGCAAAACAATATAAAACAATACATCCAATAATTGGCAGCCATTGGTTCACTACTAAGAAAGTTTTTAAAGATTAAG
>LQHL01001865.1:2445-18806 GCA_001655755.1 Hemisphaericaspora haegerdaliae
AATTCCCACTTTACCCACACCATGCCCCCCTAAAATTAGCTATTTTTTAGTGAGTTAATTACGTGTTATCTAAGGCGGTGGGATCAAATTTCACTGAAAAGATTAAACTTATTATGGTGTTAGTATTAAGTATAGAGAAAATTGAAAAAGGGTCCCCACCATTTTTAAATTTATATTTTATCTTTTTTTGCCTTTAGAAAGTTACAGATCGATCTCGTTTTCAATAGAATAGTACAATTTACGATTGAGGTATTTAGTATCGACGCCTAGGAAAGCTATAAGTTGCATCTAAATTACTCAAATATACCAAACGTCTGTACCTAACCTAACCTAACTACCACCGACCAACGACAACCACCGACCAACGACCAACGACCAACGACCGACAGTCAACAGCCAACAGCCAACTGATAACCCACCACCAACTATTAGCTAGCAATCACTTCCTTTTTCTACCAACAACCATCCAACCTGCTTCCTATGGCCTTTATATCATCAATTTTCTCCAAAAGGAGACTAAAAGTATTGTGTTGGATAGGAATTATTTGGATTCTATCAATAGTATCTACATTCCATTGGTTCTCATTTTTCCAACCATCAACGCAATTGATACCTTCATCACACTCTATCTACCATATGTATGATGAAGAATTTATCAAAGCAACTGATGAAGATAAAGAAGAGATTGAAGCTCCTGAATTCAAATCAAACTTTACCGAGAATCCAACTTTAGTAATGTTGAAGCAAGCATTTGTCCCAGTTGATGATAGAAATATAACGGATCAACATTCAACAATATATAATGATATTTTTGAACATCATTCCCCCGAATCTATCTTCTCTTTGACTTTCAATGATAGATGTGATTTATTCTTTAAAAATTTGTTTATCAAAAATCATAATTGGAAGTTTGAAGCTAATAAAAATTGGGATATTAAGTATGAAGGAGAACAATTTGATGGTTTCAAAAGCGAGAATTTTGCCACGTTTAAGAAAGAATTTGATACCAAAGAAGGAGATCATGATGATTATGATAAAGATTTGGAAGAATTTATCAAAAAGAAATATGAATCTATAGTTAAAAAACCAGTTATTGAACAAGAAGTAATTGACTATGTTTCAGCGATCAGAATATTCAATAAATGTTATATTACCAATGAAAACAAAACTCAAGTTAAAAACGTTAATAAATTCATTTATAATCAACAGCAAATTGTTGACTCAGTTTCCCAAAATCATGCATTCAAACCTACTAGGTTCGAATTATTGACAGATGAACTTAATCATTTCGAACACAGATTGTATCCATGGCTATCATTTGATTATCCAATCTATGAACATTGGACTGGTGCTACCTTCCATAAACCCCCTAATATGAAGAGATTGAAGCAGCTGAATTTCAACTCAAAGAGATCTACTGGTTCCTTTTTAAAACTGTTTGAAACATTATGTAATGGTAAAGGTATAGTTTTGTCAATTCCGGAATCTCATGTTGATTCGACTATTAGATTGATTCATTTGTTACGTGCCTTGAATAACCAGCTTCCAATCCAGATTGTCTACCATGATAACTTATCAACAAAAGCAAAACAGCAAATAGTAACCGCTGCCAGGGAAGAATATATCGTTCTACCACAATCATTTAAAAGAGTTTCCCAGTATTTTCCACCTAGTTATGAGACTAAAGGATTACCAAAACAGGACATTTGGTTTGTCAATGTGAATAATGCAATTCATGACAATTATAAAGAAAAATTCCAAAGGTGGGCAAATAAGTTATTAGCAGTATTATTCAATTCTTTTGAAGAATTCATGTTGATTGATGATGATACTGTATTATTACAGAACCCAGAAGAATATTTCTTCAATTTGCCAGAATATAAATCTTCAGGGGCATTCTTTTACAAAGATAGAAATGATGTTATGAAAAGATCAGATGAAGAACTTAATTTCTTCAAGAGATTGACTCCTAATGTTATAGATTCATTGATGTTTGATATACCCATAATCACAAATCATTCGCTTTCATTGGAAGCATATAAAGGATTATATTATTTCCAAGAATCAGGAGTCGTGATGTTAAACAGAAGAAAACACTTCCATTCGTTGCTTATGATCCTTCAGCTCAATTTCTTAGGTCCGATTGCAGGTAAGCTGTATGGAGAAAAGGAATTGTTCTGGTTAGGATTCACCATTAACGGTGATGAATCGTTTGAATTCAATAAGAACTTTGTTGCTGCCGTTGGAGAACTCACACCACAACCCCAAGAACGAGCACGCCCAGATGGTACATCTCACCATTCTCAAGAAATCTGTTCAGCGCATCCTGGACATATAGCAAACGATAATCGGACACTTGTTTGGATGAATTCCGGATTCAGAGTCTGTCATTATTCTCATGAAATAAACTTTGAAGAGGAATTTAAGAAACGTACTAGATTTAAATCTATTCCAAACCAAGCTGCATTCGAAACATTCTATTACTCTCCAATAAGAATATCTCATGCAATTATTCCACCATTGGATCCACAAGTAAAAATTAGAGAAAATAGTCAAGATGAACCTACGAGTGGCTGGCTCATGGATTCACATTGTAGGAACTATTTGTGGTGTGCATATTCCAGTGTAGGTGGGAAGGTGGGTGAAAGTGGTGAAGATAATACATTGGAGGGAAATTTAATTGAATTTGAGAGATGGCAATCCGATTTAATCCACTACTATGGGGATATTTGGGTAGGTGAAGAATAAGTGCGACTTGATTTAGTTTTTGTTTCTACATTTTATGATTATAGGTTAATTTATAAGGACTTCAAAGAGAATTTGAATTGTAGTCTTTCTATTTCATATTTCCTGGACTAAGTACTATTCAAGATTTTTCTCTAGTATTCGTCGAATACGTCGTCAGAACTTCGTAGTATGGTATACTGGTATGGTCAATTAGCCCATTTGGTAGCGATACAAACTTTCTGTTTGTTCACTTTTTTTTTGTTTCTCACAAGACTTCCGAATAAAAAAATTTTTTTTTTCTTTTCCGTTTAGAAAGGCAAAATAAAAAACAACATTTACAAACAACAACATCAACAACCAGGATTACTAAGAAGCAAACTTATTGCTGTTAAGAAATTTAACTTATTACTGTTAAGAAGCATTAGAGGTAACCGTTTCAGTTAGAAAAAGTTCGAAATTTCAAACATATAAGTACAGTTTGCTTGACATTTTGCATCAATAATGACAGGAACTAGACGATCAGGAAGAGCAACTAAAGGCCAACACACGAAGCGCTATCAGGATGAAATAACATATTCAGAGCGTCCAATAAAGAAATCTAAGAGGTCTACCGAGGGAGACTCTGATTCTGAACATGAAAATGGATCTAAGGATGACGATAATGAGTACAGTGACGAAATCGTTAGATGTAATCCATGTGGGACTAATCAAGACAACTATGATGAAGAAACCGATGAAGGTGGGACATTTATCCAATGTGATTTGTGCAATACTTGGCAGCATGCGAAATGTATGGGATTTGAGGATAAACAGGAAGCATTACCTGATAACTATATTTGTGATGTATGTCGACAAGAAGGAGAGGTTATAAAGGATGAAGAGACTGATCACTCGTTGGTTAGCAATAAAGGAACTAAAGATACTAAAACTACGCTGAATGGGGGTAAGAATGGAAAGGGTGCAGCTAAATCAAGCGACCAAGAATCAGTAGGTTCGAAACCAGTTTCACTCGAAAGCTTAAAGGATAATACAAGAATAAGCACTGCAAAAGCATTTTTTAATTTTTTCAAACGTTCCTTACCCCAAGAAAGTAATGAAGAAGACAAAATCACCAAGGCTACTGAATGGTCTCTTGAAATCGAAGATATTATATTCAGAGAATTCCCTGGGAAACTGTATACTTCTGAAGGAAGAAGAATTCTCTTTTTATTAATGAAATATTTTATGAAAGATCTCTTATCGGGTACAATAAATTTTGAAGATATTGTAAAGAAAACACCTAAAGAAATTAATCAAGATATTGAACGGGTTGAAATGCAAAATAAACAGAATATTAAGAATATTATTTTAACTGAAAGTAACCCAACTCATGAAATCATAAGAAGAACACATAAGGGTGATATTATTAAAGAAAATGAAAACGAAGATGAAGGCATCGATGAAATTGATTCTAACATAACTACTAGAAAAGTAGATCATCGTAGATTTTCAGTTGAAGATACTTCTCACAATAATGAATTCTTAAAACCAAAAATCTTATCTAGTAGTATAGAACAAAATACGTACAATAATCTTAATCCTCGTATCTATGACGATGATGACGACGATAATGATGATGATGATGATGATGATGACGATGACCAAGACAGCAATAATGACGTGGAGGATTCTCATGTACCTTCACTGGAAGCAGAACAACCTGAATCACCGAAAGAAAAAGTATTGGAATTACTACAGGAACCCGAAGTTCGTCTGAAATCCTCAAGTATCACAAGTGATCTAGGACTGTTATCCAACGAACCAAAAGAGGAAGATTTATATCCTATTTTAGGAAACATAAGGGAATCCGTTGAAATTCCATCAGTTTGGTCAGGGAAGTTTGTATTTCCTGATTTTGCAGAATTCGACGCTAGTGGGAAGTTCTACAACTGCACCAACAGGCAAAATTACTCCATTGATGTATGTAATGACGTCTTATCTGAATCTGTCTATACTGTATTAGGGAGACTCGATAGAAAAAGGGCAGATGATTATTTGAGTAAAGTTTTAGGAACAAGAGATTTATTCTTTGTTCAAATTGAAGGCCTCGAAAAGGAACAGTATAACAGATTATATGAATATTTATCTCAGGCTGGAAAGGTTGGTGTTTTAAGCGGAAAACCTTGGTTTGTTAAAGATAGCTATTTAATGGCAATTGATTTCAGAGATCATCGTTTACCTTCATATCTTCTTCAACATAAGTTGGATATGAGAATTGGGTTATTTGCTGTGTTTGTTGTAAAGAGAGGTTACACACCAAGTGGCAGCAATAAGAGCAGCGTCACACCTTCCTTGGAAGCGATTATGAGTCAATTGAAGTAAGTCAATGTTTTGTATTATAGTATGTATTTGTGTAAGAGTAATAATAGAATGTTAGGATAATTATCTTGAATATAAATTGCATGTTTTCGCTACTCTTTGTGTTCAGTACTGAAGATTGGATGTTTGAATACTAAATCAAACTGAAAATTTACATTTCAGACTTTACAGAATACTCTAGCCAATTCATATATATCCGGGAACAGCACCGTTTAAGAAGTAGATAATGTACTATGGCAAACAATATATACAATACAACAATAGATAAAATAAATATATCGTCCTTAAAAATTAAAGAACAATCACATCCGCCAGAAGAATTTAATTCAAGTTTGATATTTGGAAACGATAACACTCAAGGCAATCAACAACCACCATCAGATACTCAAGTCGATATCGATCAAACTGCAAGCGCGTCTCCCGTCAAGTTCAATTCTAGCCTCGTTGAGCAAAACTCGTTTGCATATATCCAAAAAGAGCTTACTGGGAAGGAAGTTCTTCGGCTGACTTTAGAATCGGATCAAACGAGCAGGTCAGGAGCACAGATAGATACTCAAGTAACCCAAAAAATTAATACCAATCAAGGAAACAGCCAAATAATACCAAGTATTAATAGATATCTTGCAGATACTCAGATTGTGCCGAGAATCAATACATATTTAGGAGATACCCAGGTTATCAAACAGATCCATACGACCTTGAACGATACTCAAATCATACCAAATAATAACCATACTACGCGTATTTCAGAAACAATTCAAGAAGAGACACTGACAAGTCAAGAACCGTCCAAGAGAAGTATCCAGGTACTAGCTACACAAGAGATAACTAATGATGATGGAGACACCAATTTGAATACGCCAGATAATGACAATGACTCAAGTCAATTTTACACCAATGCTCAGCAGCAACCGCTTATTGGATATGAAGAAATGCAAGTACTGTCCAATGAAAATACACAAAGCAGCAAAGAACATAGTGAAGGTCAAACGTATGATTATATAGCGCAGGCAAATGCCAACAATGACTACCCAATGGCGGAAGAAACAACTATCGCCGACTTGACTATACCCAATAGTATAGGTAATATCACTGTAGAGGAAACAACCATAGCGGATAAATCCAAATCTGGATCACAAGAAAACGGACCTACGCAAATAGATGGAAAGCAACAAGAACAAGATGATAATATAACCGACGCCACTCCTAGAGTACTTTTACCCGAAACTCAAATATTACGACCTCCTAGCCAGTATGAGTTTGTTTCTTCTCAGCTCCCTTTTCTGTCGCAACCATCCAAGCCATATAAACAGGTTGCCAATACCCAAGAACAGGTCCAGACATCATTTCTAAGGTCCGAACAAACCAAGATAGAAGTCATGAGTGATGAAGATGAACAGGACATTAATGGAATTAATATTGAACCAATTGAAGATAGTCTACTTGCTCTTAAACGAAAGTTTGGTGAGTCTACTCATGAAGAATTAACACGTAGAAAAGTAGCAAGGACACAATCGTCAATTGAAACTTCCAATTCAAGCTCATCAGTGAAGGCTTCAATCAGCTTGCGTAACAATTCAGTTCCTGTGATATTGGCATCACCATTCAGCAATCAAGAATACGTGGTAGCAAACGTTAGTGTTGACGATTCTGGACCTGTGGCTAAGGGAAGCAGTAGTCCGACTAAGGAAAGGTCATTCCATGCTGGGATTGAGAATAGTACTCGCAACCGTAGAATAGAAAACGGCATACAACAACAGCCTCCGTCATCGCCGAATGTGTATGCACAAAATGTAACTTTAAATGACAGTGTTTATCATGATGAAATAGAAGAAGATGAGCCAACAGATTCTATTATAGCGGATGAAGATGATGATTCGATTGTTCCGAAACCTAAGCTGCGAAAACATAATATTATTGATTCACAATCCACTACAGCAGATATAACTCAATTGGAGACACCTATTATAACACCCACACCTCCTTATACAATTCCAAGGTGTTCGTTTCTTCGAGAGGAAGAATCGGCTACTGTTAGCGATTCAGAAATAATCTACCCTCAGAGTGTATGGGCAACAGAAAATCTTAAGTTGTATACTGGTGTAGTTCTTGCGCAAGATGCTCTTTTGAAGACTGCCAAGGTTGAATTCCGTGAAGGTATATATGACTTGAAACTGCCAGATTTGAATTTATTGGATATTAGAATAGGTGACATTGTACATACTCGAAGTTCTGCTCATTCATTTAAAGTCGTGGGATTGTCACAAAATGAAATAGATGGCGTTCTAGGTAGAATTAAATGTATACGAGGGTACAACACGGTTCACCTTCTTCGCCATCCACAAAAGAAGAAAACTCAAGAAAAGGAATTGAAAGTCAGTCTATGTGATGTATTTATGGAGTATAGTGACTGGGTGATGCATCAGCTGAGATTTAAACTTCTAGTTGATGGAACTGATGCATTTTCAAACTACGGTACTAGTGTAGTAAAACCTCCCACCACACCAATAAAATCCATCAAGTACACCAGCACGTTTATTCAAAAATCTATGTCTCCGACAAAATTGGTTCCCACCCAAAGGGACATTGAAGGTGTATTTAGTGGTAGTGTGTTTGTGATTACCAGTATTGATGGTCCACGTAAAGATGAAATCAAAAGCAAGATCGAATCGAACGGCGGTATTCTACTCGATTCCGAATTAAATGATATATTCGACTATATTGATGAAAATGGTGGCTTAAGCTTACAATGTAATCAAAATCTTGATCAAGTCAAGTTCTTTGCCATGATTTCTAATAATTATTGTCGATCGGCTAAGTATTTGCAGGCTCTTGCATTGGGTTGGCCCATCCTATCTGATTCATATATCGAGCATTCAATTCTGGATCCTAGAAGGGCTGCTCAATGGTGTGGTTATCTTCTTCCGTCAGGATTTGCTAAGAATTTGGATGTGATAAAGAGTCAAGATGTATTCAAGTTTCGTCAAAATTATGAATTGGGGAAGAGGATGAATCGCCAGGTAGGATTAAATAGATTGTTACGAGGTGTTGATATCATGGTGTTGAAGACAAACAAAATGAATACTCAGACTTTGGAAACTTGTAAATTTATCTTCTATGCGTTTGGAGCAAAGTCGTTACAGTATTTCACTAAAGCTAATGATTTGATTAGTAATGTTGATCAGGATGTTGTTATTTATGATGACACTGGTGCAATACATAAATCATTAGCCAAACACAAAAACAAAAGAAATGGAGATCATGTTGAGGTAAAGTTGATTGACTGGGAATGGGTCGTTCAGTGTGTGATATGTGGGATTATTTGGGACAGTGAAACATTTACAGTTAACATATAAGGACATTATTGTTTACATTAGTTAGCTTTTTACATAAATAAATATAATTATTACGAGTTCTCTATACAAATCATAATTTATTAAAATAATCATCTAAGCCTTTCCGAAAGCTCTTCCACATAAAACGCTGAAGACGGTCTTAACCAATGGCCAACCATTATCATTCTTGACAGCATCACCATTCTCTTCCAATCTTCTTCTCAAGTATTCCTTAGTTTCAACTGGAGGGCCCCATGGAACGTATTTGATGACGTTACCGATACCATGGTGATTGATTAAATCATAAGTAGCTTCATCGGCCATACCTAATAATTGACCTAAAACAACGTTAGTTTTGTTCTTGTTCGATTCATTAAGTTCATTGTAAACCTTAGAACTTGCTAATCTCAAAGAGTCACCATTATGAGAAGCAACGACCAAGTGACCAATAGTAGATTCGTTGTCCTTGTTAGCTAAAATGGAGTCAATGCAGTAGGAAATACCCTGGTTATAGTTGACATCAGTATCTTCTTTGGTCTTGTGAATGACAGTGGCTCTATTCTTTTCCGAATGGATGTATGCACCTCTAACCAATTTCAAACCAAGACGATAGTTGTTTTCAAGAGCTAATTGTTCCTCTTTGGCTAATAATTGGGCAGATTCAGATAAGTACATTTGTAAAGTGCCCACTATGGAAACTGGTTCGTTCAACTTGTTGAACTTAGAATATAATCTTCTTTGTAATTCGTAGACACCTTCTTGTAATTCGTGCTTTTCAGCATCGACAACACCAACTACAAATGGAGCAACTCTGCTTGGGTATTTTTTAGATAATTCAATATTGGCATCATAAATGGTTTGACAGACAGTAACCGCCTTGTCAACTAATGAATCAAATTCTTTGGCACATTCTGGATCAGTCTTGAAGTTCTTCAAAACTTTGGCTGCATTTTGAGCAAATCCGGTTGGCTTCAATGCAACATAACCAGATGGAATATCATTCACATCTTTTGCCATTTCAATCATTTTAACAGTGTGAGGAACAAGAATTTCTTTGACAGATTTAGCAGTTTCATCTACAATGAATTTAGGATCAACATTGTCATTACCGTCACAAGCTTCAATTGTTAAAGAAATCATCATATTGTTGATTCCTCTTTCATGTAATCTCATACCAGCTGTTTTAACTTGTTCGATAGATTCACCTCCACAATAAATACGATATACTAATTGTTTGACTATGAACATTGGAACATACGGGAATATTTTGATGCAAAGGTTTAAGATTGGCTTGTTTAAAGTACATAACCCCATCATCATAAACGAGATGAGCTCTTTGTTGTTGAAATCTTTCAAATGTTCAGCATGGTTTGATGGTTTACTTAAGGGTGTGGAAGGCATCTTGTTTACTTCGGAAACATGTGATGCAGGTGTTACGACCGAAGTAGTTGATTGCTTGTTTGGAGTATCATGGAAAGCTCTGTATGAAGAGACCATTGATGGTCCTAATAATCTCTTAGAAATGGCCACCTTGGTAGATGTGGAACGTAATATTTGAAGTCGTGAAGAATAGCGGAGTGACATAATATGAGGAAGTATCCGAGAGTTGCGGAGGGGTGGAGTAAGAGTATGGTATAAAAATGACTGTCGAGTAAGAAAACTACTAAAAGTAAGAAATGGGGAATATGTGCAATATTTATAAGGCAATGTACCTGGTACGGATTAGATCCATGGAGTATTTTGCCTTATCACTATAAAAAGATGACTTCCACAAAAATGTATTTATAAATATCTGTTTTAAGTTTTCGATAGCGAGAAAAAAATTGTAATGCCCGCAATTTAATTGTGGTGAATGTGTGCGAATTGTGGAAACACAAGCGAACTTTTTCTAAAAGGAAATTGAACGCGAAAAAATTGGAGATTCTTGACCGCATAATTTATATTCCATAATTTCTTTTTCACCTTCCTACTATTGAACAACTGAATGGACCACTGCGAAGTTAGCTAATATTTTCTAACCACAACATTTAAGCGAGTTATCGGAACCTGTTTTAGATCGGCATTCTTCTGAATATTTGACGGGCCCATTTAAATGAGTAACGTAATCCAAACAGAGTAATAGTCGTTCGGTTAGTGGTACCCGACATCATCTGATCTCAAGTTTTGTGAGCTGAGGACTGGGACCCAAAAATAAGACAACCTCTCTACAAATGCTTGTATGTTGCAGTTGCAACAGTAAGTAAAGAAATCATCTGATTGTTGAACTCCTAATGTAGTATTCGGAACTACAAAGAAACGTTTTCGGACTCGGTAGTTTTACCTATCCGAAAGATTCGTCCCATCTGGATTGTTTGTTTTGTGGGGAAATGTATTACGATTGTTTACCTTGAAATTTTTCAATGCCGCTCGTTCCTCTCTTATCACAAATATAACCCTTTGACTTATTTTATTAGAGTAGATGTTAGATATTTTAATGCCTTGTGCCTTGTGCATTAAAATTGTCTCATCTAAGATTATCCCCAGTTGGAACATGCAAACAAAGTCCTGGTTTCTCACAGAATTATGAGTTTTAACAAGATTAACTTTGGTCTTTTACAGATTCATGATAGGAACAGACATTTGATTTCAATCATGGCTTTTTTGCTTTTTTTTAGAGTTTATGTATGTATTCTAGAAACCGTTGTGTTTCCGATGGTTGTGATGCCCATCTTCCTAATTAGGAAGATTATATCGCGCCGCACTCATCAAATTTACCAAAATATTTTTTTTTTCAATCATGCTCATTGCAATATCAGAATTTTAAATCAATAGCTCTAATCACGGTATTGTCACTATATTAATCAAAGATGCTGAAAGGTGGAAGTGGTAGTATCACTTCCTCAATGGATAAGGATATTTATAATTTAATTCATGCGCTTCTAGAGGAACGTACGGCCGAGAATAAACGAAAATTGGACCAAACGTCGGGAATCGATGGTGAAACTGATATTGGCACGTCCGATCCACTCACATATTTCGTTTCAGCAAACGATATAACTGTCCCTCAGATATTTGCATACATGAAACAGAAAAGGCACGCGTTAGCAAGAAAGAAGGAGAATTTAATGACCAAAAATGTTCGCTATGTTTTAGATATTATAAGAAAGGAAGAGGAAAGCGAATTTGGAAAACTGGAAGGGGCAGAAGAAGTAGATGAAGAAGAAATCAAAGATGAGAGGACTGAAGATGAATCTAATTTGATGGAAGTTAAAGATTCAAACGTAATGAATAAATCCGTGGTATCTATGTGGAACACAGAGTCTAAAGATGAGGCAACTAATACAGAATCTAAAAAGCGTTCGAAGGATTCAAAATCTGCTTCCTCATCTAAGCGTCAAAAGAAAAAAGCAGATTATTCTCCACCAACCATTAACTTTTCTTCCTTGGGAGGTTTAGAAAATGTAACCACACAATTATACGAATTAATTGGATTACCAATTCTTCATCCAGAACTTTATGAAGCCACCGGTGTCGAACCTCCTAGAGGGGTATTGTTGTATGGCCCTCCTGGATGTGGTAAGACGACCATTGCCCAAGCTTTAGCTGGTCAATTGCAAGTTCCATTTATTAACATATCCGCACCATCGATCGTGTCGGGTATGTCTGGAGAATCAGAGAAGAAGTTACGAGAATTGTTTGAAGAAGCAAATTCATTAGCCCCATGCTTAATATTTATGGATGAAATAGATTCAATTACTCCAAAGAGAGATGGGGGTGCTCAGAGAGAGATGGAACGAAGAATAGTGGCACAACTATTAACCTTAATGGATGAATTAACATTGGATAAGACCGGTGGAAAACCGGTTATAGTGATAGGTGCAACTAATCGTCCTGATTCCTTGGATTCCGCATTGAGAAGAGCTGGAAGATTTGATAGAGAAATCTGTTTAAATGTTCCTAATGAGCAACAAAGAGTATCGATTTTAAAAACTATGACAAATAAGATTAAACTAGATAATCGTGATAGTTTCAATTACAGAGAATTGAGTAAGTTAACTCCAGGTTATGTTGGAGCGGATTTGCAAAGTTTAGTGACTGCAGCAGGTATAGCTGCGATTAAAAGAATCTTTGAAAGTCTAAGTGAGCAACAAGAGGAAATAATTACAAAGGAATTAGAAGATTCTATGGACATCGATTCTGAGCTTATTAGTAAGTTCCAAAATAAGACAGATGAAGAAAAGCTTTCTACTATTAAGAAATTCCTCGATCTTCACCCTAACCCATTAACATCTGACCAGTTAGCTCCATTAGCTATAACATACCAAGATTTCCTTGTTGCATTACCTACTATCCAACCTACTGCCAAAAGAGAGGGTTTTGCTACTGTTCCAGATGTTACATGGCAAAATGTTGGTGCATTGGCCAAGATTAGAATGGAATTACACATGTGTATTGTTCAACCTATCAAAAAGCCAGAATTGTATAAGAAGGTGGGTATAGTTGCCCCGGCCGGTGTGTTGATGTGGGGACCTCCAGGGTGTGGTAAGACTCTTTTAGCAAAAGCAGTAGCCAATGAATCTCGGGCTAATTTCATCTCGATTAAAGGTCCAGAATTGTTGAATAAATATGTTGGTGAATCGGAAAGGGCTGTTCGCCAAGTTTTTTCAAGGGCCAGAGCTTCAATTCCTTGTATTATATTCTTTGATGAATTGGATGCCTTGGTGCCCAATCGTGACGCTAACGCGAGCGAATCCAGTTCGAGGGTCGTTAATACCTTGTTAACTGAATTAGATGGGTTAAATGACCGTGAAGGTATTTTTGTAATTGGAGCAACAAATCGTCCTGACATGATTGATAGAGCTATGATAAGACCAGGAAGATTGGATAAGACATTGTATATTGAATTGCCTACTGCACCAGAAAGATTTGACATCTTGGCAACATTGATTAAAGCAAATCATTCACCAATAGCAAAAGATGTTGATTTGGATATTATTGCCAACGATACAAGATGTAGAAACTTTTCAGGGGCAGATTTGTCTTCATTGGTTAGAGAAGCTGGTGTTAGTGCATTAAAACGAAAATTCTTCAAAAATCAAGAAATAGAACAATTGGATGCTTCCGGGTTCTATGAAAAGAATGAGCAGGATGAAGACGAGGACGACAATGATGTTGAAGTTACTATGAACGATTTCCAGATTGCATTGTCCTCGATTAAGCCCAGTGTTACCGATCGAGATCGCTTGAAGTATGAGGAATTAAATAAAGACATGGGTTGGAAAGAGGCAAAAGATGACGAAGATGAATAGTTTACTACTATATAGATCCTTAACTCTTAATTGTTTATTTCATAACTACTTGCATTAAACTCGAGTTGATATTTTGTAATAAATCACTATAAATATATTCTATATTTCAAACTTTAACCAATCCAAATCTTTATATTCGTTTCTAACATTTCCCTCTCTAACTTCACCGCTGCGTCCAACTTCAGTATTACCATTCAAAATCAGTAAATTGGCATCACTAGCTTTATCAAATAACATATTGCCCAAGCCGTTCCCATCGCCATTTGCATAAGTCTTGAAAAAATCATCAAAATCAATATTACTAATCATCATTTTCGTGTCATGATCCATTTCAATGTCCTCATCCTGTTCCCCAATGACGACCATTGGATCCATCATGATAATTTCGTCTTGAATTCCATCGTGATGTTGCAATGGAGGCTTACTAGCACGATATTGTTCCAAGACTTCCTGTTGCCTCGTAGCTGCTCTGTTCAGGATTCCATATATGGACATTTGTTGTGCCAGTTGGAGAGACGGTTGTGATTGTGATTGTTGTGATTGTTGTGTCTGTTGTTGCTGTTGAGTGCGTTGAGTTTGTTGCATCGTTTGATTTTGGAGCGGTTGTTGTTGGAGCTGTTGTTGTTGAATCTTCATACCGGATGAAGGCAACAAATCAGATACGTTCAAGGGAGTTGCTGGCACTGACGCTGGTGAATCCACTCCATTTTGATACAACATGAACGAAGGTGACGAATTTACTGATCCCGGTGTCCCTCCAGTAGTGTTGGTTGAAGATTCTACAATTGCATTATTCGGATTGTTCATCAATGTTGTGGTACTGTTATTCCTTGACACAGTAGGCGTTGCCTGTAGGGCAAGCTGCAGTGATTGCGATGGTTGTTGTTGGCTTTGAAAATTATCAAAATATACTGCTTGTGGGAATCTTTGGTTTAAGATGTTGATGTTTGTCGAAGTTAAAGAATTTGTAGGAGTATTCGGCATAATATGCTTTCTCTGGACTGTTGAAGTTAACGATGTTCTACGGTTTAATGATGATGATTGTAATGAAGTTGAAGTGAATGAATTTCTCTTAAGAGAGTTTGAAAGTGATGAACTTGTCAAAGAACTCGAAGAAGGAATTCTATTTTTATTTGAAAACGATGAAATTCCTGATCCATCATCATTTTGTATTGCAATATTAACTTCTGACTTTTTTCTCTTAAAAGGTTGATTGTTACTTATGGTATAAGGTGATGAAGGAGAGAAGGGTTGTGGAGAAGTTTGGGTTGGTATAGGTATTGATTTGGCAATATTTGTTCCACTGGAAGGTTTTGGTAGTATCAATATATTTTTATATCTTTGATTGGACGAAGGTAACGACCCTGTTGGGGAAGTAATACTTGTATTTGTAGTTGGTAATGAAGTGGCGGGAGCTATTCTAACAGCGCTCTTTGATCTATGTAATTCATTCATATTTGAAAATGGTATAAATTGATTTGAAGATGGTTGCGAAGTTGATAATTTACTACTAGTACTCGATTTTCTTGAAGCTCTCTTTTTAATAACGTCCGTTTTTAAGGAAAGTGGCCGGGTGGTACCATGTAACTTAAGAAACAATCCACATGCATTACAAAGAGTATTGCCCTCAGCATCCTTTCTCCAAAGTGGAGTTTTCAAAGTTCTACAGTTGAAACATTCAGTCGGTTTTTGGGCTGCAGCAGTGGGTGTTAAAGCAGTTGCTGGGAGTGGAGTGGATTGCGATTGCTTCTGTTGGACTTGATTTTGCAACTGTACAGGCTGTGGTGCTAATGGCTGTTGGTTCGATTGCTTGCTCTCTTTGTTTAATCTAGTTAATGAAGAAGTCAAATTTGATTTTTGTTTGATATACGGTTCTTGTTTGATGAACCCCGGAGATGAATTTTCGGAATTCGGAGTAGTAATATTAAACTGTGATGAGTTATGAGCAGTTGATGTCGTGGTCACTGGCTTGATGGCTCTATTGGCAGATGTATTAATATTATTGGAAGAGGAAATGTTATTATTATTATTCTTCAGATCCTCAAAAGACAAAGGAGACAACAAATCTAAGACATTATCATGCAATGCAAAACCATTAGGTGGAGACATAGATGTATTTGTGAAATTGTTTTGTTGTTGTTGTTGCTGTTGTTGTTGCTGTTGTTGTTGCTGTTGAATATTTGAATTAAAGTGTCTAGTTTGTCTATTTTCTACTCTAGGTTGGAATTTTAATAAGTTCTTAGCCGAATAAAATAGATCAACTATAGTAGGATTTGTATCGTGTGCCGTTGACGTCGATATATTTTCTGCAACCGTGCTATCAATACTGTTGTTGCCGTTGTTGTTATTAGTGTGATTGTCGTACGGTTGAGTTTTAAAGGATGTCATTGTATCCCATCAAATAAAGAAGAAGTCTCAAGGGTACAGGAAAAAAATGAGTCCAAAGTACAGATAGTTTAGTAGTATTATATGCTGATTTTCTCCAGATATGAGCTATTCTCCCAAAATTTGTAGTTACTTTCTGGCTGATTTCAGTGATGACGTAAATGGGGGGTGGTGGATTAATGAAAGGAACAAGTTGATGGTTAAATGGTTAGTATTTTTGTATGTTTAAAAAACTTTTTTTTTTTTTACTAAGAAGATTTGGATTGAC
>LQHL01001865.1:18826-114328 GCA_001655755.1 Hemisphaericaspora haegerdaliae
TTTTTTTTATTTTTTTTTTTTTTTTTTGGGCTTTATGGGATTTCTTTTTTTTTTTATTTTATTTAGCAGAAGCAGAAAACAATGAAGAAACAAAGAAGAAGTAGAACAACAACAATAAAAGAATGTGAAGGTAGTGTGAATGCCAACTATACTATACTCTCTTTTTGCTTTTTGCTTTTCCATACAGGAAAGGAACATGATTAGTAAATTTTTTAAGCATTCCCTACAAACCTTATTCTGTATGACACTACTGCATAATAATGTGCCCCTAGTTCATATTATGCTTCTCAATAACCAAATAACACGGATTATGCATTTGTTTGGTGACCGGCAGAATATCACCAAATTTCACCGCTCCGGGTAATCTATTGTCTAATAATTTATATTTCGCCTAAAACCGGCCCCTCTTTCGCAATATTTTATTGTTAGCTTAACAAAATATTCTTTTTTCTTTTAGTACAATATTCATTTCTTTCACGGAGTTGCATTGCCATTCTTCGAATTGAGAGTAGGGGGGCAGGGTCAATCTCCGGATCTATAGTCAAAAACCATTTTTAAGCGTCCCAAAACGTGAATACTCGGTCTTCTGAACTCTTTGGTTATGACATAATATACTTTAAAGCAATCGGCTATAGTCAATATCTTATATCAATATTCTTCACCAGAGTGGCTTTTTTAAAGCCGCATTCTAGCATTTCCATTCATATTCCTCCGGAACTTCTTCCGATGAAATGAAGCAGTAGAGGCTAACGATCCGAAAAAAATAAGCACTCTTTCTTGAATACAGATATTTCTTGGATAAATCCTTTCACCTCTATTTTCTTGGTAGCTCAATTTCCCGTGCAGCGCCTTCTTACAATCTTGTCTGGGCAAATGAGGATTGAACAGATCCAGCACTATGACCTCTTCTTTCCCACCCTGTGAGAGTATTTCTACCTAGTACAATACAATGATCAAAACAGTACCCATGAGCCCATAATTAAACTGACAGCCTGCCAAATATCATACTTCCACTTGAAGCCTTGTCATCGACTTCTAATTACACTACCCTGCTTCCACCCTCTTAAAATGGTGTTTCTTACATTGACGTTTAACCTGCATATAAATTCTTTGAAAAAAATTTAGATCTTGAGATACACCTCATCTCTATGAAAATTACTAATCATCTTATCAAGTTCTTTTAGTGGAATCTCTCTTAAAAAAAACTTTTGTTTATTTATTACCAGTACATAGAATGGCTCCTACTAGTGAAGATTATGTTGACGAGCATCAACAAGTAGAAGATGAACAAGAAGAGGAATTCATAAATATGGATGAAGTGGCGGAAGAAGTCCTTGGGGATGATAGTAATGAACCAGAACCAGAAGATTTAGATGATGATATGGGAATGGATGTTGATGACAACGATGTGTTAGAAATTGATATGTCCAACAACTCCTGGACTTATTTTGATAATCATAAGGATAGTGTTTTTACTATTTTTAAGCATCCAACCTTACCCATGGTAGTAACTGGTGCTGGGGATAATACTGCATACTTGTGGACCACTCATACGCAACCACCAAGATTTGTTGGAGAAATTCAAGGTCATAAGGAATCTGTCATTTCAGGGGGGTTTACTAATACTGGAAAATTTGTTATTACTGGAGATATGGCAGGATGTATTCAAGTTTATAAAGCAAGCAAAGGTGGTGAGAAATGGACCAAATTTGGTGAATTGGATGAGGTAGAAGAGGTTTTATTTGTCACTGTTCATCCTACATTACCTTATTTTGCCTTCGGTAGCACGGATGGTTCAGTGTGGTGTTACCAAATCGATGAAGAATCAAATTCATTGGTTCAAATAATGTCTGGTTTTTCTCATTCTTTAGAATGCAATGGTGCAGTATTCATACCAAGCAAAGACGAAAACGATTTGACTTTAGTCTCCATTTCTGAAGATGGTACCGTTGTCAGTTGGAATTGTTTCACTGGAGCAGTCAACTATAGATTACTGCCGAACGATGAGTTTAAAGGCGTTGAAAGTCCTTGGGTTACAATTGAAGCATTGAACAACGTTATAGCCATAGGTGCTAGAGATGGTCAATTATCTGTCATAAATAACGACACAGGAAAGATCGTTCATGGTCTTAAAACTTTGGATAATGTGGACGATATTGCAGAATTATCTATTGAAGCCATAAATTGGTGTAAATCTAAATCTATCAACTTATTAGCGATTGGTTTAGTCTCTGGTGATATCTTATTGTTTGACACACTTCAATGGAGATTAAGAAAGAATATTAAAGTAGATGATGCAATTACTAAATTGGAGTTTGTTGATGATACTCCCATCTTAATTGGTTCTAGTATGAACGGTAAGATCTACAAATGGGATGCCAGAACTGGTGAAGAATTATTCGTGGGTGTGGGACATAATATGGGTGTCTTGGACTTTGCAGTATTAGAACATGGTAACAAACTAGTAACTGCTGGTGATGAAGGTGTCTCATTAATCTTCCAAACTTAGATTTAGACAGTATGCAGGTGTGATAAACTCTACTTAATTTTGAATATTTAAAAAAAAAATTTTTTCAATTATAAAGACGCGTCTTTTTTTTTCATGATTTCTTTCTCTTTTTTGATATCAAGAACAACTTCCTAGTTTTCCCAAACAGATTCAACGATGACTCCCATACTACAAGATAAGAATGTTATATTGGAATCATTCAATCAAGACTCTGTGGATACTTCCAAAAGCGGGTCAGCTAGGCCATCTGAATCAGATATGATATTCTACTATCAAAGACTTTTACCATTCCGTCAAATATTCCAATGGTTATCACATTCACCTAAACCAACTAAGGACTTCACAATGAGAGAATTCGCATATGAATACAGATCCGGTGCTTACCAACGTTATAACTCTTATGCTACTCTTGATGATTTTAAAAAATCAGTAATTGCCGCGAATCCAACCCGTTTTGAGATTGGGGCAAGATATAAAGTGAATCCTAACCAAAGAAAAACATTGCCCAAGGACGCGTTAAAAGCGGAATCTAAGGAATTGGTATTCGATATTGATTTAACCGATTATGATGAAATTAGAACCTGTTGTGAAGGTACAAGTATTTGTGAAAAATGTTGGAAATTTATTCAAGTTGGTTCAAAAATCATGGATGCTGCTTTGAGACAAGATTTTGGATTTAAGCATTTAGTCTGGGTTTTCTCAGGTAGAAGAGGGGCGCATTGCTGGGTTAGTGACCCAAGAGCAAGAGATTTAGATGAAACTTCCCGGAGAGCAATTATTGAATATTTGGATATCTTGGGGAAAAATGCAAAAAATGTTAATATTAAAAGACCATTTCATCCTCATATAGAACGATCTTTTGATATTTTGAAACAAGAGTTTACTAATATTATATTAGATGAACAAAACCCTTGGTTGACGACTTTCAAATGTGATGATAATTGGAAAAAGGTCAACGAATTGTTATCTTTTATTCCAAATAAGCAATTACAAGTTGAGTTAAGAAATAAATGGGAAAATCAAACAAGTTATTCCGATTCGAGATCAAAATGGGAAGATATTAATACTATAGCTCGGGTGGTACTTAAGAATAATGGCCAAGTTGCTCAATTAAATGAAGCAAAGAAAGATATTATCATGTACTATATGTACCCAAGACTAGATGTTGAAGTTTCCAGACAGCTTATCCACTTGTTAAAATCTCCATTCTGTATACATCCAAGTACCGGAAATGTGTGTGTACCTTTCGATCCTGTCAAGAATATTTCTGGAAACTCGGTAGATGATAGCTATGGTTTTAATCCAATGCATGCACCTAATTTACGACAATTGCAACATGAATTGGAAAACTGGGAGACAAAGACAACAAACAGAGATTCTAATCATGATATTGAAGAGAATACTGATGGTCACAAAGTACAAGATTTCGAAAAGACTAGTTTGAAACCGTATATCGATTACTTTAGTAAATTCGTGAATGAGTTAATCAAAGATGAATTAAGGGGAATTGGGTCGAAACGAGACAGAGAAGAGGATAGTTTAGAATTTTAGATTAATATTTCGTATATGTTACCCTTACATAATAGAGCAGCCGATTTGCATTAAATTGGAATTGTTCCTGTCATCCCTAATGTCGTTCTTTATAATAATAGTCTCCTCTCGAAATTCTTTGCTTGTGTCTTTGAAGTTATTCATTCCTAAGTGGTGATGCCATTCCAAATACTCCGATTCTTGATTATACTTAAAATTCCCCGAGCTCAAACACACGTTACTCTTTTTTAAATCTGGGTAATGCCAGCTGGGAACAAAGATTAAAGTAGGTTGAGAGTTAAAATCATCTATCTTTAACCTAATTTGAAGTTGAAATTTCTTTGTAATCATATCAAACTCAGATGTCGTGATAGTTCCCTTGGAAGCAACACAGTAAGGTCTCACAATCGCATTTACAGCTCTGACACCGTCCATCGATGGAAGGCATCTCTTATAACTGGTGGGAGGTGTGTATGACGTGTCGGCAGTTACAACCGATACATCCCGGCTTGTGGATGGCTCATCTAAAGCATCAACTGATTCATCTGAGTCATCGGGCTTCTTCATATCAGTAAAATTCCGGCTTTCTCTCGAAATGCTCATTTTCATTTTGGTTGCAAATTTCTTCATGGTTTTCTTGGACAGGGAATTCCGGCTACCCTTCCTATCTGAATCCAAATCTTTCTGTACTGGGCCATCTGAATCTTCACTTGACATGAACGATTTATCCTCTCTAGACCAGAATGAAAAATCTTCATTGTTCCATCCGTCTCCCCATTTATGGCAATTAACACTTGTGTAACACCAAAAAGTATGAGACATTCTTGACCCTTCCAATGCCGCACAAATCGCATCCAAAGCAGCTGTTTGTGAAGTATATTTCCCATTTCTGAATGCTTGTTTGTTATCCATATCAAATGGCATACCAGTTTCAGACATGATTATGGGAATATTTCCGAGATGGACTTCGCATTCTTTTCTGATATCTATGAATTGTTTCTTGATGCAGTTTCGAATTGCCCGCTCTCCAAGCACAAGGCCAAATATTGGATTCCAATAGCGACCTCTCATGATACCTAATGTATCTACATTATATCTTGTATTCCAGGTTTTAAACATGAGCGATAACCCATCATAGTAATGGGGACAATAGACAGTTTTGTTATCGATAATACTACGTGGGTCTGATTTGACGTCTGGAGGAACTTCCAACACTGGTGACTGTAGAAGAACGAACGATCCGGGACTGATGGACCTGATGATATTTTTGAATTTAATATAGTGCTCAATAAAACAACTATTGGTGAAATAGTGTATGTCGATTATTTTGGGTATCGATCCGTTGCTTGTTCTGAATTTCGGACCTGATCTTTGGAAAAAATTAGGTTCTAAAAGTTGACATTCTGATCCAATTTGTAATCGTTCCCATTGATTCCGCTTGCTTATGCTTTCAAAATCCAATGACTCATTCCATTTCCAAATCCCTGCATTTGAAAATATACAACTTCCAAGCTTCCATGATTTCCCTCTAATGAATCCATAGTGGGTATCAATACCTTTCGCTTCAACTTCTGATAACCATACCCTTGAACCTTTTGGGTCAATTACTTTAGCGCCAACCTTTCGAGGACCTGCAACTGTTATTCTATAGTCGTCGACTTCACAAGCAAACCCCATTCCTAGCTTCATTGCTTGAAACGCAGTAGGAGTCGTTCCTACTCGTAAATTCTGGCAACCGGGCAATTTATCAAGATGAGGATATCCAATTAAGCCACAATTTGGTTCATTCATAGACTCAAACCCTAATATAGTACCGTTTTCGATCAAGTCGGGTAATTTTGTGCATATTGTTGTCCAGAGATGTTCCACTGACCTCAAATAATGTCCTTCTAAATAATCTTTAATGTTCTCACCATTTATGGTCATTTCCGGAAAGTATATATCCCCTGCAAAAAATAGTGTAAACATGACCATGTTCGCAAGTCGCTTGTAATTTGAAGTCCAAAGCATCTTGTGGTATGTATCAGTTGAATCGTGGAAACGAGACTCATTATGCAGCACTGCTGCCTCCGCAACTGAAAACCTCTTGGGTTCTAGTCCCGCTGCATACAATGTCCACATTGGTGCACCACTTCCTCCGCAAAATCTGGACCAAACATCTTGATGGAATTCTAAAAACACAAATAAACCTCCTATCTCGCCTATTATTCTTATCATTTCAATGGTGTAATCTACAAATTCTTGATCATATTTTCCTGGTCCTTCGTGTTCTACAGCTTCCCATGTGACCAAATATCTTATTGTATTATAACCCCATGATTTTATTCTTTGAAAGTGCAGTCTTGCTTCTAAAAGTGGGAAGGGTCTCCCTACAAAGGATACCTTGTCACCATCGAAAAAGACACTATTTGGATCATCTGAAGAACCCTTAAAGGAAGGCATGTTTGGTATGACTGGGTATTTCATTGCCGAATCTACATTAATGCCTTTTAAGACAACCTTTCTTCCCGAGTTTGGGTCAAAAAAATCCCCTGTTGTGGTATCTGTTTCCAATGGAACACAAGTTTGGAATGGAGCAATACTACTAGAAAGTGATGCTTCTGTTGCCAGTTCAGAATACTGCACGTCCGACATTTCCTCTGGCATCAAAGAAGAAGTTCCCACACAAGAATCTGGTAAATTCCTTTCATTCTTTGCATAGGTCATCGTAGCGTATTCGATTATACTGTCACAGTGTTGTGGGCCACTTAACTTAATGTTTATTCGATTGAATACACTCTTTGTTCAAGAACGAATGCATCTAAAATGTGTTAATTCATTGGAGTATTTAGGGTTAAAGTTGAATGGGAGAATCCCAATCCATGTCCCAAAATGGAAATTGTTTCCCACTCAAACATCACATGACATTTATTTTTCCTCTTTTAGAATTTGTCTATTAATTACACACAAACCTACTTTAATATTAACTATCTACCTAATGATCTCTTCTTTGTACTTATTCTCCAATCATCCGAATTTTTAGAAGACAATGGGATGATTTTTTGTTGCTTTTTCTTCTCGCTGATTGATTTTGGATCCCCGACTTTGAAAAACCTCGGTGCCAATTCATAGAGCCATTTGGGTTCAATCACGCTCACACAATGCATATATTCCTTTGTTGTCAAAAGCAACGTGTGATATATCAAATACTCGGGGTTCTTCCCAAACAATGATGACGAAGGGTGTAAATAGACTGGAGTCTCCTCGGTGAGAGTCTTATAACCCTCATACATGTCACGCTTGGTGGAGTTTTTAAAGTAACCTGAACACAATGTTTTTCTAACTCTATCTATATTTGAACCGCATGATCTTATTTGGAGTCTGAATTTTGACATTATTGACTGTAACTGTTTTCTTACTTCCAGTGCTCTTCTCATACTTCTTTCTTGAATGAAATTATCTTGGCACCACGTCTTGTTACTGTAGTTATGTTGCCACAGTTGATAAACATTTAATAGTGTTAAATGATCTCCCATTGGGTGGTGAAACCTTGCTTTTCGTTGATCAGCCAAGTTCTGTTTGTCCTTTGGCCTAAAGAAAATTGTTTGAACGGAAAGCATTGCTACAATACTCAAAATCTCTTCAGTACATCCGTATTCAACTGACTTAATCAAAGTCTTGGCTAGAGCTGGTTCCATGGGAAAGTCTGCCATTTGTCTTCCTAGTGAAGTTAAACTCCCCTCATCGTCTAAAGCGTCCAAAGCGTATAAATCCTGAAGTGCGACCAACATAGTATTTGAAGAAGGAGGGTCCATGAAATCGAAGTTCAATAGATCGTTTATTCCCATGGCCTTCAACATCAAGATGGTAGTCGAAAGATTCTTTCTTTGAATCTCTGGTATTGAGTTTGGTAACATTTCATTCTGATACGCCTTTTCAGTATATAAACGATAACATTTACCAGGTCCAGTTCTACCTGCTCTACCGCTTCTTTGGTTCGCTTGCGCTTGACTGATCGGGGTGACTCTTAAACTATCCATTCCCAATTTTGGATCATACGCATTTACTTTAACAAACCCTGGGTCGACCACATAGAAGATCCCATCTATAGTAATAGATGTTTCCGCGATATTGGTCGCTAATATAACTTTTCGTGAACCAGGAGGAGTTGGCTCAAAAATTCTTGTTTGCATTTCTGAAGGTAATGCAGAATACACTGGTAAAATAATCAATTCAGGTACAGAATCGCCTAATATCTTCATTCTCTCGAATAATGCTTCACAACTAGTATCAATTTCTTCCTGACCAGTTAAGAATACCAAAATGTCTCCCTCAGGCTCAGATATGTGGATTTGCATAACTGAATCCAAAGCCGATGACAAATAATCGGCTTCTGGTTCTCTTGTATGTAAAATTTCAACTGGGAATGTTCTACCTGGTATAGTCAAAATAGGGCAATCATTAAAGTATCTAGAAAACTTATCAGAGTCTAATGTTGCTGAAGTGACAATCACTTTCAAAGCGGGATTATTAACTGCAGCTTTCTTCAATAATGCAAATAATACATCTGTAGCGATTGTCCGTTCATGTGCTTCATCTAACATAATCACGGAATATCTACTCATAGATGGATCATTCAATGCCTCTCTTTCCAACATACCATCAGTCATATACTTTATCTTCGTGTGGGGGGTTGTTTTATCTTCAAAACGAATAGAATATCCTACTTCCTCACCCAAATTACACCCAACTTCCTCTGAAACCCTTTTTGCGACAGATACAGCAGCAACCCTTCTTGGTTGTGTGCAACCAATTATTTTGGATGTTCCATCTTCTAGTTTGTGTACTCCTTCTTCGTATATGTATTGAACAATTTGAGTCGTTTTACCAGATCCAGTTTCACCGACTATTACAATAAACTGGTTCTTCCTTATATTATCTATCAATTCTGACCGCATTGCGTAAACAGGTAATTGTCTTCTTTGCTCGGATATAGGCAAGCTGGATCTCTTTCCATAAGTGATATGTTTCTTCTGTTCTTCTTTCTTCCATTCGGATATAAATGTTTCAGTCCTGTTTGCAATTTCATCTGATTCAAGCTCCTTAACAGATTCAGTTCGTTGAAATAATGGGTCAAAGGAATCTATGCCTCCTCGGGTTGCTTGTCTTAATTCATGTTCTTTGGTTCTTTTCTCTTTCATCTTTTCATCTTTAAACTCACGGGCAAACTTGGATCCATCTGCAGCTATTTTTGCCATTGAGCCCGGTTTCAGGGGTACATTAGAAGGGGAAGTTAATTCCTTATCAAACCTTTGACCTTCTAAGAACCGCGCTTTGACTCTATTTAGTTCAATCTCCGTTTCCAATTCAGGTTCGTGTTGTTGTGAAAAGCTGTCGTCATCTTCAATTTCATTTAATTCGGGGTAATCATCAGCTGATACTGCACCGGAGGCGATTAACTGTCGTATTTCCCATCTTTCCGGTGATGTGAGCTTTCGTTTGACACCTTTACTAATACCTCTCGTTCGGAGCCGGCCTCTCTGTGGTTGGTTTTCTTCCTCCCTATAGAGACCCGTTTCTTGATCGATTCCTCTCATGGATAATGAGATCCTTTTTCTTCCATTCACAAACTTTATATCTATGATTTTCGCAAAGACTTGCTGACCAAGATCTAAAACCGAACGAGGAGACTCTATACGAGACCCATCAAAGGAAATTTGGGAGACATGACATAAACCAGATTGGTACGATTGACGTGAATTTAAGCGAATGAATGCTCCATACGGAGTTAAGTCACTTACAAATCCACGATATACCTTTTCTATTTCGATCGGTTCTTCTTGTTGACTATCTGGTATGTGCCTTACTTCGGTTGGCTTTACCTCTCGGTGATTCTTGGTTGACGGACCATCCTCTATTCTTGATTCTTTTTCTTGATGTTTCTGAGTGTATAATAACTCTGACACCTCTGTTATAAACTCTTGAGGGAATCCTTCGCCTCCGTTCTCTTTCAACAATGCTTGAAAAGCCGCAAAACAGGGTAATTTTCCGAAAGATTTGGTATCTGCTTCGTTGAACAAATTCACTAGGAATTTCGTTATAGTTAAATCCTCGTCTTTAATTTTCAAGTGTGACTGTATCTGATTGGAAATCGCATTATAAACTATGCTTTCGTTTTTGCCATTGGTGTCCTTTCTTTCCATTGACCTTGCTTGATAAATGACATCTAGAAATTGATACACTGGAGTTGTAATTTTTTTTTTGGTAATTAATCTTTTCAAAGATGCCCTAGATGCACAGCCTTAATAAATAGAATCTTCTTTGATATTTTCTTTAAGTGCTTTAAATTTACCTAGACAGTCCATCTTCAGCTAAAATAGAACATTCAGGTCTTGGGACTTGGACTCGAATAAAAATATAAATGAAAGATCTCAAAGATCACCATGTACTACATCATTGTGTGTGGTCAAAAATAAAGGTCGTACCCGGATTCGAACCGGGGTTGTTCGGATCAAAACCGAAAGTGATAACCACTACACTATACAACCTTTTCTTCGATTTTTTTAAATTTTTTGACGAAGGCAATTTTGATTCTATAAATCACGTGATTTTACTTAAAACTTTCAAATTTTGGCAACTGATTGAGTAAAATCACTGATTAGTTCACAACTCCTTTCCAGATGTCCCTTAAATAAATTGGATTTAGCTTAAAAATGTATTTAAAGTGTTTCAAAACGTTCAGATTTTCAGTCACATTTCGTCGATTTTTTATCAATTATGTGCAAAATTTCTAGAGCAATGTATGTTCTATTCTAAGACATCAAACTGATTTATTAGAGAGACACCTTAAGAGATATAACATTTCATTTTCAACACAATGTATATATAAATTAGACCAAATGAAAACAGTCGAGGGTTTGTTCATACTGTAGGAACTGGAACTGGATGGGAATTGGAAGTTCGCTGAACTTTAATATTGTAATCAGGTTAAAAATGCCAAATCTACTTTAAAGTTCCCACTTTAACACCTTTCCCTAGAGATCCTCGAATAGCTACCATTTCAAAAGGACAATTAATTCCTAGATTTGCTGCAAATTATCTGAAGTTCAATTCTTTAATTTAATTTGGTGTTTACACGACTCTTTACTTGACTTTTTTTACTTCAAAGAAATTGAATTTTCAAAATTGCCACCACTAGGAACAAACCAAGCCATTCCTTCACAACTAATACAATGTCAAGAGAAGATCCAATTAAGGCAGAGAAAGACTTTTCCGCTACTTTAGATGAACAATTTCCTCTAATTGAAAAGCTTCCAGATTACAAACAAGCACTTGATAAATATTTGGTGTTAGAAAAGCAAACCCGTCAGTCGTCTGATTTGGCTTCATCAAAACGTGTGCTTTCTAGAATTGTCTCAACTCTTATTGATAACGATGACTGGGAGTATTTAAACGATTTAATTACCATTTTGTCTAAGAAGCATGGTCAGTTGAAGTCATCTATCCAAGCATTTATTTCTCAAGTAATCGAAAACTTAGATAAGTTAAATGAAAGCCATAAAAAAGAGTTAGAAATGAAAATTAAAATCATCGAGACTATTAGAACAGTAACCGACAAGAAGATATTTGTTGAAGTGGAACGTGCAATTGTATCCAGAAAGTTGGCAGAAGTTTATTTGGAGAAGTATAGCGACTTGGACAAAGCGGTTGAAATTTTATGTGATTTACAAGTTGAAACCTATTCATTGATGCCATTTAGCGATAAAATTGAGTACATTTTAGAGCAGATTAAATTGACATTACAAAAGGGTGACTTTAATCAAGCAAAAATATTGAGCAGAAAGATCTTGTTAAAATCATTGAAGAATTTTGACAGGGCAGATGAATTCAAATCCATCTACTTAAAATATTTAATTGAAATCAATATTTTTGATTATGATTACGTTTCAATTGTTAAGAATTTATTATTGCTAATTGATATTCCTTTGGTTAAAGAAACTTCCGACTACAAAGATTACTTGGTAGGTATTATCTATTACATTATCTTATCCCCTTACGACCCACATCAAAATGATTTGATTAATAAGATCAAACAAAACGCTGTATTTTCCAAGAATGTTGATTCCAAAATTTTCAAGTTGTTGGATATTTTCACTACCAACGAGTTGATTCATTGGTCGAACATAGAATCAATTTACAAGGAAAACTTCGAACAATCTCTGATTTTCAGGAATGAAACCAATTTTAAGAATTTACAAAAGAGAATTATTGAGCATAACTTAAGAATCATCAACAAATTCTACCAATTCATTAAACTAGAAAGATTGGCGTATCTCTTGCAGTTAACTGTCGACGAATCAGAACAGTACGTGAGTGAATTAGTTAACTCAGGCATGATATCTGCCAAGATCGATCGCCCACAAGGGATCATCAAATTTGACAAAACCAGGACAGACAATAATGTCGATAGCACTTCTAAATCTGCAGATCATAATATTAACGTCTTGTTGAATGATTGGTGTTATGATATTGACAAATTGTTAGAGGAAGTTGATAGTATTGGGCATTTGATCAATAAGGAAGAAATGATGCATGGTATTAAGCAGAAATCCAAGTAAGCAAGTTCAGTAGTGTCATATACATACATAGTAATCTAAAAAAATCGTAGATCTGTGAATTGACTTCAAAACAATAATCCTCTTCGCCACTTTCTGTATTCCTTCGTGTACCTAGGTACAATATCCATATTTCAGGATAAATTATGAAAAAATTATGAGAAACTCATCCATACTTTGATCCATCCAATTTTTTAAATTAATTCAAAACATAACAGAGCAAATGGATTATTCCTCCAATAATACTACGTTATCCATTCTTACAATTACACCGAAATTCCCTACGCGAGTTGACTTAACACCAGCAAAGCAAGAAAGTGCCTAAAGAAGAAAGCTTACCACTATAACTGGGGACACTTCCTAAACAGGAAATCATTCCAGATTTTCAGCCCCCCACGTCTTTCACTATATAAACCCTTGATTTGGAACCTCAATGAATTTAATAACCTAGAATTGAAACCAAACTCAAAATGACCAAACAAATAGCTCCAAGAGAATTGGACATCGATTCTTTACTTGACGAATTAACATTATCAGAGAAAATTTCCTTATTATCAGGTTACGATTTCTGGCATACATTCCCTGTCGAAAGATTGAACATCAAGAGTGTCAAAGTGACCGATGGCCCTCAAGGTATTCGAGGTAGTCGCTTTTTTAACAGTGTTCCAGCCAATTGTTTCCCTTGTGGTACAGGGTTAGCATCAACTTTCAATACTGATCTTTTAGTACAAGTTGGTGAGTTGTTAGGGGAAGAAAGTAAGTTGAAAGGTGCACACGTAATTCTCGGTCCAACTTGTAACATTGTTAGAGGTCCGACTGGAGGTAGAGCCTTTGAAAGTTATTCTGAAGATCCATTACTTAGTGGTCATGCGGCTGCATCAGTTGTAAAGGGTATTCAAAAGAAAAATGTGGTCGCTTGTCTTAAGCATTTTGTCTGCAATGATCAAGAAAGCGAAAGAAAAGCAGTCAATGTTGTTATTACAGAAAGGGCATTAAGAGAGATCTATTTAAAACCTTTCCAAATTGCCGTTAGAGATGCTTACCCTAAGGCAATGATGGCTTCCTATAACAAAATCAATGGTGTTCATGTTTCTCAAAACAAGAAGTTGTTGCAAGATGTTTTGAGACATGAATGGGGTTGGGACGGTACAATTATGTCTGATTGGCATGGTGTTTATTCCACCAAGGAATCTTTAGATGCAGGGTTGAACTTAGAAATGCCTGGTCCTACCAGATTCAGACAAGAACTTCAAACTACTCATGCTATTCAAACCAATGAAATTCATAGGGATGTCATAGATGATAATGTTCGTCAAATCTTAAAGTTTGTCAATGAAGGTCTTAAAGCGGGAATTCCAGAAGATGCTATTGAAGTTCCCAATCCATCGAAGCAAGCCGAAGAATTGCTTAGAAAGGTCGGTGATGAATCCATTGTATTGTTGAAGAATGAGGAAAATATCTTACCATTACCAAAGGCTGCAACGAAAGCTATTAAAAATATTGCAGTTATTGGGCCAAATGCTAAAGTTGCACAAGATTCAGGAGGTGGCTCAGCTTCCTTAAATGCTCGTTATAAGATCACTCCCTTCGACGGAATTCACGAAAAGCTCAAAGACAGTGATATCGAATTAACCTATGCCATCGGTGCCCATTTAGATAGAAACCTACCAGATGTCGGTCATCTTTTAATCAATGAAAAGGGGGAAACAGGTGTTACCGGAAAGTTTTATAAGAAGGCCCCAGGAGAAGAGGATAGAGAATTATTTGAGGAATTTCTTTTACCAACCTCAAGACTTTTCTTATCTGATTTTAGAAGTGACAGATTGGAAAGAACCCAACTTTTATTCTATGCTGATTTTAGTGGATACTTTATTCCTGAAGAATCTGGTGAATATGATTTTGGATGTTCTTGTTTAGGTACTGCTCAAATTTTCGTGAACAACAAGTTAATCGTCGACAACAAAACAAAGCAAGTCAAAGGTGATGCTTTTTTTCTTGGATTAGGAACTAGAGAAGAGAGAGGAAGCATGTTCTTAGAAAAGGGAGTCAAATACGATGTTAGGGTCGAGTTTGGATCTTCACCAAGTTATACCTTGAACAAGGCAGCCCTTGAAGGAGGTGGTGTCTTCTTTGGAATCCAAAAGAAGCTTACTCCAGATGCCGCAATTAAGGAAGCTGTCGATGTTGCAAAGAAAGCAGATGTCGTTGTCTTAACAGTAGGACTTTCCAAAGAATGGGAATCTGAAGGGTTTGATCGTCCAAATATGGATATACCTGGGTATACAAATAAACTAGTTGAAGAAATTTGTAAGGTAAACAGTAACATTGTTGTTGTCAACCAATCAGGATCTCCAGTTTCGTTACCTTGGATACATAACATTAAAGGGTTTGTTCAAGCTTGGTATGGGGGAAACGAATTAGGTAATACTATCGCTGATGTGCTATTTGGAGACCATAATCCTTCAGGTAAATTATCCGTCACTTTCCCCAAGAAATTTGAAGATAACCCATCTTATCTTAATTTTGGATCTACCGATGGTCAAGTAATTTACGGTGAAGATGTCTTCGTTGGGTATAGATACTATGAAAAGGTGAAAATGGATCCACTCTTCCCATTCGGTTTCGGGTTGTCCTATACTAACTTTGATATTAGTAATCTTCAAGTAGAGGTAGAGGAAGAAATGTTGCTGGTTTCTGTTTCTGTGACTAATATTGGTAAGATTTCAGGTGCTGAAGTTGTCCAATTATACATTCAGGAAAATGAGCCAAAGGTTATTCGTCCAATCAAGGAATTAAAGGCATTTAAGAAGGTATTCTTAAACCCCAGAGAATCTAAGGTTGTTGAATTATCCGTTTCGATAAAAGAAGCAACATCTTATTGGAATAACTATAAAAATAAGTGGCAATCTACAAAGGGTAAGTACACAGTATTGGTAGGCAATAGTTCCGACAACATTATCCTCCAGGATGAGATCGAAGTAAAGAAAACCTCTTTTTGGTTAGGTGTATAGATATATATCATAGTAAATATTTAATCAAAGTTGAACATAATTTCCGGGAAATACACCAGTTTGACCATTGTATCTTCCTGTCCACCATCCGTTTGCATCTTGTGTCTTTTCAACAATTTCAATGATAGCACCGGCCGGGAATGTCAAATCCCCTTGTGCCTGGGCAGTGTAATCATACAATGCAGTACATGTTTGAGCTGGGGCGCTAGCAGGAGTAGCAGGTACTGCTCCCGGAGCACCATAACTTGGCACACCTACAGGAACAGCACTTGGGGCAGAGGAATACGTACTACCAGTTGCAGCAGTTGAAACAGGGGATTGTTGTCCATATCCTCCATAAGTAGGTGCCTGATATCCAGGTCCTTGGGGTGACTTATAATCACCATACTGAGGTTGCTGTTGTCCATACTGACCAGGTGAATATGCGGGCAATTCACCTTGACCAGCAACTGGAGAGCCAAGTGGAGGACTATTCATCATTGCATGGCGTCTCTTGGTTGCTTCTAATTTCGACTTTGCGTGCCCAATTTTGAAGTGGGTAATTCCAATAGCATCTGCGCGTTCCTCCACATCTCCTTTTTTAAAGTTATAGGCTTCAACAATGTCAGTAGTTAAGTCAAAATATGGAATTTTTAATTGTTCCATGCGGCTATACAATGCATAGAAGATATTCAATTGCATGTAGTACAAACTAACGAAAAGTGGTCTAATGAAATCATTTTGCATTTGAAACAAAATTGGCAACTCATTCTTTAACATGTCATTATAATAATCATACTCTTGTTGAGCAATTTGTACTTCGGCTTCAGCACTGTACATCTTTTCTTCATCTTTGGCTGTTCTTTCCTTTTTCTCTTCATATTTCTTGAATGTTCTTTTACGACGATCCAAATCTACTTGTTTGTGTTCTCTTTTAGTTGCCATCTTTCTAATGGACAGGATGACCTTCAAAAGTTCTTGAGCTGGATCAACAATTCTTTTCTCTATAAGTTCCAAATCAGGCTTCAAAGTGTCTTTAAGTTCATTCACAACTTCTCTATACTGTTCAGCTGCTTCAATTCCTTGAGGGTTATCCTCTGGAACAGTGGCTGAGGGATCGGATAATCTACCACTGATAGGCTTGTAGATTTCTTCAAACGCTTTAGAAAAATCAATTTGGTAATCCAACATACCATTGACGGCAGTAAAATATTTCTTTGATTCATCGCTCAACTTTTTGGTTTCAATCTCTAGTTCCTTGAATCTTCTTTCGGCATCTTGATACACAGCATCAGAAGTGATTTCTCCCATATTCATTTTCTGACGAAAGTTCTGAGGAGCCCTCACCACTGTCTTCTTAAAACCTTTAAACGACATCTTTGCTGATTTGTTTACCAATTGATGTTAAAAGGTAATCAACTTTACTTACTTCATTGTAGTAGTGCCACCAAACTGTATGGGCCTTTTTGTCTTGGGAAAGTCTGGGAAACGAGACGAGGGGGATGGAAAGTCGTGCACCCATGCCTAATTCCAAAGTCACATCAAAATATTTTTTTTGGTGGTGCCATTTTTGTATCATGTTTATTTATCAGTAATAAGATTTTGCAGCACTTTACCATTGGCGCTAAAAACTGCCAACGAACACAATGTTAGTAAAACAGAGGACAAAGGCAGTATTATATGCAAAAGAAGCGGCAATAAGAATAGAATATTTCCTATCAACAATTTTTATTCCAATTGCATTTGTACAGACAGTAATTAGATGGTTTAATTTTCTTAGGAATACAGACAAATTTGCCAATCAAATCAATTTACCAGGTGAAAAAACCAAAGTCTGTATTAAATGTGGGATAGTTCAAATGATTGATTCAATTGGCTTGGAATTGCACAGTGTTCCAGATAGATCACTCTACTTGTTTGACCGATACATTCTTCATTCCCCTTCTTGCTTGATAAATAAATTTAAAAACAAGAAAGTTAACTATGTATTTAATGGAGTAAGTTTACAAAGATATGAAGGTTTCAACGACTATTTATTGAAAATAATTGTCAATCCTACAGAACTGAGTACACTAGAGAGAAAACAAAACAACGAGAGGGTGAATATCGAGGCCGACAACATTTCAAATTCATTAGCTTCAGTGCCTCGCAAACACTTTCTTCCCAAATCAAATATCCCCAAACCTAAAACTAAAAAGTCTATAGGACGTAGTCGTGTGACTTTTGAAATTCCCTCTAATAATGAAAGAGTAGTTTTTAAACTCAAAGGAACTCAAGGTACTCATTTCCAAACAATAACCAACTCAATTTCACCTAATGAAGTTGATTACATCGCATTAGTTTCGGAAGCAATTAGAAAGGTAATCCTAACAGATGATAGATCCATAGCCCCAATGGTAGTGCTATTGGCTTTGGATTGTTGTACAACTTATGATAAGTGGACAGGAATCGGCGGATCTAACGGAGCCTCTATGAGGTTTAGTTCTGATACGGCGGAGGAGGGAAATATCCCACTAGATGTAGCTAGAAGTTCCTTAACAAAGGTCAAGAAACAGTTTCCAAGGATGTCATATTCCGACTTGTGGACTTTGGCTGGAAAAGTTGCCATTAAAGAGATGGGAGGACCAATAATTGATTGGAAAGCAGGAAGAGTTGATTGTCGTGATAAAGAAGCCGCCACTATATCCAGTAGTACAGTGAAATATATTGATAATAACTATTGCGACATAAGATCTGAATTTACGAGGATGGGTTTGAATGACCAAGAAGCCGTTGCAATTCAAGGAGCATACTACCTTGGAAGAAATCATAAACAATCTAGAAGCGTTTGCGGCAGTAAGGAGAGTCCAAAACATGTAACCTTTTCAAATGAATTTTACAAAGAACTCTCAAGCCAAAATTGGATCTCCGAATACGTATTTGAAACCGGGAAGGAAGTATATTACAACGAAAGAAAATCATTAATTATGTTCCCCACAGACTTGGAGTTAGTGAGAGATAAAAAATACTTGTACTGGGTCAAGAGATATGCTGACGACAACGAGCTACATTTCCGTTTCTTTTCGGAAGCCTTCAACAAACTATTAGAGTTAGGTATAGAAAGGGACCACGAGGGTATGATTATTCCAAAGCAAAAGTATTAATGGCATTTTTGAAGTTCATTTTAATGTAGTAATTTACTTACAAATACTTTTTTTTACAACCAAGTTGCAACAACACAACGTTTGCGGCTCAACCGTTGTTACCTTAAAAAGAAATGTTTGACTCAATATCCACTGATGATGATTGTCTTATGTCCGAGTGATTTACAAATGAAAAAAGAAATAAAATAAAAAAATAAAAATCAAAAGTGGGAAAATTTAAATTGATTACAAACTCTCAAGACCAAAAAAAAAAATGGCTTGATATTTTCTCTTCTACTATTATTTGCAGTTACCAAGTCATATAGTTACTTAACCAGTGTTTACAATGGCAGTTGAATTACCTAAGATAGAAGACTTTGGTGTTTTTCCCAATTCAGGATTCTTGCCTGATAAGTTACCATTGGAAAAGTTACCACAGGAATACTACAAACCATGGGAAGACATAGTCAACAATCTTCCTTCTCTTATTTTGACTAGGAGAATCAGATCAGTGATCGATAAAAGGCTCCCAGTGTTGGACACAACATACCTCGTATCAGAGGAAGAATATAGAAGAGCATACCAAATATTAGGGTTCTTGGGTCATGCATATATTTGGGGCACTGATGAACCAACTAACAAACTCCCAGAACAAATCGCAAATCCATGGATTAAAGTTTCTGAACATCTCAGATTACCTCCAGTTGCTACATATGCCGGATTATGCCTTTGGAACTTCAAACAAATAATTCCTACCGAAGACGGTGAAGACATATGGGATTTGGATAACTTAACCACTATAAATACCTTCACTGGATCAATTGATGAAAGTTGGTTTTATTTGGTCAGTGTTTATTTCGAACACAAGGGTGCTCTTGCTATTAATACCGGATTGGAAGCTCTCAAATGTGCTTATAATAACGATATTCCAGGATTAATTGAAAGTTTGCAACAATTGGCCCAAGCAATTGATATCTTAGGAACAGTTTTATTAAAAATGGAAGAAATGTGTGACCCCCATGTATTCTACTTTAGAATAAGACCATATTTGGCCGGGTGGAAGAATATGGCTGATGTTGGCTTAGACAAAGATGGTGTATTATATGGAAATGAAGAGAAACCAAGATCGTATCCAGGAGGATCAAACGCTCAAAGTTCATTAATTCAATTCTTGGATATATTGTTAGGTGTTAAGCATTATTCAACTGGTGAAAGACCATTACCATTCCGTAATGAAACTCCAGCTAAGAGTCCAGAAAGCAGTTTTATGAACGAAATGAGAAAATATATGCCTGGAGGTCATCAAGATTTCTTGATCAAGCTTCAAGAAATCAGTAATATTCATGAATTTGTCTTGACTAATAGTGATTCAAACTCAGACTTGGTTTTAAGTTATGATGCTTGTTTGGCTATGTTGAAATCTTTCAGAGATAAACATATCCAAATTGTTACCAGATATGTTGTATTGCAAGCCAAGAAGACAAATAAAATGGGGTCATCATCTACTTTAAGATCAGGATTAGCTAGACAAAAGAAGAATGGAGGAGAAGAAAAGGGAACTGGTGGTACATCACTCTTACCGTTCTTGAAACAGTGTAGAGATGAAACTGGTGACCCTGCTGCTGGTAATTGGGGTAAAAGAATTCTCAGTGATGGTGTAATGAGGTTAAAATACTCAAAACCAAATGGAATCAACGAAGATTAAATAATAATAAGGAAAAAAGTCATGAAGAGAGAGAGAGTTATGTATAGGGAAGCATTTAGATTAAATTTATAAATAAACTATCTATGTCTTATTTTGACTTATTGTAATTGTACTTGTACTGTATATTATTATACACAGAAGTCAGAAAAAAATTTTCACTATTTATTTTTTGTGATAATTTACTTAATCTTTGATAGTTTCATGATTCGAAGACTATTGTCACCCAGAATTATATACAGAAATATGTCCACAGTCGTATCTGATACACCTGTTGCTGCTGTGAGTGCCAAAGCACCATCCGCTGCTCCAGCTGAAGCTAAGAAAGCACAATCAAAGAAGTCGAGTAAGAAATCTAAAGCTCAAGACTTCTTGTTGAAGACACCTAAAGGTACCAAGGATTGGGCAGATAAGGATATGGTTATCAGAGAAGCTATCTTTTCCACCTTGTCTTCATTATTCAAAAAACATGGAGGTGTTACTATTGATACTCCGGTTTTTGAATTAAGAGAAATTTTAACTGGTAAATATGGTGAAGATTCTAAATTGATTTACAATTTGGAAGATCAAGGTGGAGAATTAACTTCCTTGAGATATGACTTGACTGTTCCTTTCGCAAGATTTGTCGCTTGTAATAGTATAAGCAGTATCAAGAGATACCACATCGCCAAGGTTTATAGAAGAGATCAACCAGCTATGACCAAAGGTAGAATGAGAGAATTTTATCAATGTGATTTTGATGTAGCTGGTAATTACGATACTATGGTTCCTGATTCAGAAATTCTTAATTTATTATGTGAAGGTTTAACTGGGTTAGGTATCAAGGATTTCAAAGTTAAATTAAATCATAGAAAGATTTTAGATGGTATTTTTGAAGCTTGTGGTGTAAAAGAAGAAGATGTCAGAAAAGTATCTTCAGCTGTTGATAAGTTAGATAAATCACCATGGGAAGCAGTGAAGAAGGAAATGGTTGTTGAAAAGGGTCAGCCAGAAGAAGTTGCAGATAGAATTGGTGAATTTGTTAAATACAACGGTACTATTCGTGAAGTTTTAGCCATCTTGAAACAAAGTGAATTGTTGACATCTAATGCCTCTGCTCAAAAGGGTATGGAAGAAATGGAAGTCTTAGCTGATTACGTTGATGCATTTGAAATTAATAATTTCATCAGTTTTGATTTATCATTGGCTAGAGGTTTGGATTATTATACTGGTTTAATTTATGAAGCCGTCACCTCTGCTTCTGCTCCTCCAGAAAATGCTAATGAAATTAAAGAAAAGAAACAAAAAGAATCCAAAGAAGTTGAAGATGCTTCTGAATATGTTGGTGTTGGATCTATCGCCGCTGGTGGTCGTTATGACGGATTAGTCGGTATGTTCTCTAACGGTAAATCAATTCCTTGTGTCGGTATTTCATTCGGTGTTGAAAGACTTTTCTCCATTATCAAGGCAAGAGCCACCAAAGAGTTGGAAAATGTTAGTGCAAACCACACTGATGTCTACGTTATGGCCTTTGGTGGTGGTGAAGGATGGAATGGGTTCTTAAAGGAAAGAATGCAAGTCACTAACAGATTATGGAAAGCAGGGATTAATGCCGAATACTTATACAAGAATAAGGCCAATATACGTAAGCAATTTGATGCTGCTGAAAAGACTGGTGCAAAAGTGGCTGTTATTCTTGGTAAAGAAGAATATCCAGCTGGTCAATTAAGAATTAAAGTTTTAGGTCAAGGTGCTGAAAGTGATGAAGGTGAATTAATTAAGATTGAAGACCTTCTCACGTGTGTTAAGTCGAAACTTGATGGATTCCACGAAGATGGAATTGATGATATCACTCGTATCATAAAGAACCTTTAGATTTACTATTTTTTGTTATATACTTGTATATATTATATACACACACAGCATTATATATTTTTTTCACTTACTTTTGATTCTCATCCAACCGATCGATCTTATGTCCGTCTTTTTCCTTTCCTTCACGTTTAACTCTGTTCCATAATGTATTGACGTCATTGAAGATAAACCACCAGATAACTCCACACCAAGAGGTAACTTGAGGCAAATCATCATAGAATTCTGGAGCAATTCTTCTCAATTCTGGTAACTTGGTCCAAGCAATATATGGGAAATCATGATGTTCATTATGGTATCCTACATTCCAAGTAAGTAAATTAAGACTACCATAATACGAGTAAGTTTCAGCTGGCAAAAGATCTTTGGAAACGTTAGTTCCTTTGATCTTCTCATATCTTGGAACATTATTTTTATCCAATACATAATGTTCAGCAATGAAATGTCCAGCACATGGATGTAATGAACCAGCAAGGAAGGAACTCATAATGAAATATCCAAATGCTTTCCAACCAAAATACTTGACCATAACGTAATCAACGAGTACTTGACAGATTATATTCAATAAATGGATATAAGTAAATTTAATTTGAGTTATGAACATCGGTCTCAAAGCATAGAAAAAGATTTGGCAAGTTGCAAAAAACACCTTACCCAAAATATTTGAAAGGAAGATGGCCTCGAATTTGGTTGGCAAATCAGTATCCAAATAACTATCACCTAAGAATTTATGATGTAATTGATGATATGGTTGGAATGATGCTGAATATGGGATTCCAATAGGTATATTTGTGAAAATGGCAAATAATTTATTATGAATAGGTTTCCTAAACAATAAATTATGAGAAAGTTCATGAATAGCAAGGAAAATAGCTTGGTTTGATGTTGCACCAAAAATATAAGCTAAGAGCATGAATTTCCAACTCAAGACTGGAGTGTTTCGAAGATAATAAGCAATACCACATTGGAAAGCAACAATAGCCATAACATACCATTTAGTCTTGGGTTCATACCCATTCAACTTTCTAACTTCAGGATGCTTTTTTAAAATTTCTTTTCTTCTTTCCACATGTGGTTCTGCTTCTCTAGTCCAGTAAAATTCATGCAAAACTTCGGTTGAGGCATCTGCTGGTGGGGTCACAAACGTGAACGTTTCGGAGGATTTCCTATGTTTGATACTGGCGTCCATAATGGTCAAGCAATATATTCTTTAAAAGCGAGTGTCCTTATAGCTTCAAATCACAATGAACCGATGACTTTAAGTACCCGTTTAAGAAGTTAACGAATGAAAAATTTTTAATCACAAGTCAACACGTTCAACCTTGGTTGAAAAATTCTTGTTAACCAAAAAAAAAATACGATAAGCCTTGTTGATGAAATGGGGCGATTCGATTTGCACAAGAAAAAAAAAAGAACTCAACTATCGACGCGAATTTCAACTACGGGAACGATGGGGGATAACTATCAACAATGAGATACGTGTAATTGCATAAACTCTTTGAATCTATGTACTATTAGAGATACTGGGAATATGTAGATGTTCCAAATTTATCCACAGAATTTCCAGGGGCTTGATTTGCTAAATTTTTCTCATTGCTTGTAGATTGGGTATTTGGTTGCCCATAGATAAAAGGATGAGGAGAAGATGGATTGACAATCCCAGGTGCATGTTGATATGGAGGAAACGGAAAAGGTTGAAACTGTGGTGGAATTAGTTGCGGATTTATGTACAGCTGTTGTGGAATCTGGGGTTGGGAGAAAAAGTTTGGGGCTGGGTATTGTTGAACTCCCGTCGAACCAACAGGCTGAGAATTGAAGATTGCAGGAGAATGCTGATTAAATACTGGCTGTACATGCGTCAACCCGATCGGTTGTTGTTGCTGCAGTTGCTGCAGCTGCTGCTGAACGATGTCATGCTTCCATATGTTTGCAGTTGTCCCAGAACTGTTTGAATCCAGAGCAATTCTGATTTCTTTCATTTGATCATCTTCATCTACCAATGAATCAACCATTTCTTGGAATCCTTTCTCAGAATCTATAGGCAACTGAGTGGATGTTTCTATATCTTGCATTCCACTTTCAGGTGAATAGACAAGACCACTATTCATTTCCTTTGCATGCTCGATGATGAACGACTCAATTTCATCTAAGGAACCAGGAACGTTGACATGGGGAGGGGTCGTAACAGAAGAAGGTGACGGAGTAGGACCAGATATTGGTTCCGATTCTATTTCTATTACTATTTCTGGCTCTGCTTCTACTTCTAGTTCCGATATTGGTGGTGATGATTTCCTCTTTTTGTCCTTTCTTGATTTCTTATCCCTTTTCTTGTCGGATATATTTCTTGATTCCTTATCATTTTTCAATGATTCTGCCCTGGGATTCGTTTTTTCCTTTTCTTTGGAAACATCTGATTTTGGTTGATTAGACTCTTGATCTTGAATTATGTTTTGATTTTCTTTAAATGTGAAATGGACATTTTTTGAATCAAAACAACAATCAAAACTGGTAGATGATTCTAATAATCGTTTGCCCAATACTAATAAAGCGGCAATTCTTAATTTATTTTCATAACTTTCTAAAGCCACTTTAATCAAACTAAGTTTTCTCTTTGGGAATTTGGATATTATCTCATTCAACGAGGATTGTTCATTCTCATCAAAAAATGAAGGAAATCCATTAGAATCATCAAAATATTCAGAATAATCACCAACCAAGAAATTTATATTGTTGATACTAAATAATTCATCATCTTTAAAATCCTTAAATTGAAACTTTATCAACAGAAAATCACGAAAGTGAACATCTTCCCAAAAATAATATTTCCTGATAGGACGATTGTCATTAATCATAATTGTAGCATCATCTTTTTGCTTTTCCTTGAGATGTCCAATTAATTTGTTTAAGATTGAACTAGTCAGTTGCATACACTTTCTTCTTGATTCAAAGATTAAATACATATTCTTATTTTCTCTAAACCAATTTAATATGAATCGAAGGATAATACAAACATTTGTCAATTTCATATCTGATAATTTAATGGTTTTAACACAATCTAAAATTTGTTCAACATATCTAAATGTGAATCTTGTCATTTTATCACGTAATTCTTCATCTTTACTTTGTTGTTGTAATTTAGAAAATGAAAACAATATAGTTAATTGTTTCAATAGGAAATTGATTTCATTGTCATTATCATTTATTAAATCCAAAAAGTTTAACTTCATTGATTTAAAGAAATCACTTTCAATTTTGGAAAAGGAAATCTTTTTAACTATATTTGGACCATTCTTATAATGTTGTGGGAGATAAAAATATCCAATCAAACAAATCAAATAAATATTCAATGTATCTCGATGAGAAAATTTTCTTTCTGGATTAGACTGTACTGCATCGACTAATGCTGTTAAAAACCAATGTTTACTAAGAATGGTCTTCAAATTAGATAAACCTAATTTATAATCAGGAATTCTTGTGAAGTTTGATCTTAAAAACCAATATATACAATTAAATTTATCTTCAGCTAAATTATGGATCATACCAATATGATTATAAGGTTCATTTAATGCTGGTAATAATAATATACAAAACTTGTAGAATTGAATGGATTTTTGATATTTTGGAAAGAATTCATTAAATCTTTCTTTGTCATTCATGGATCTATGTTTAAAGAAAGATCTATTTGATATAGACGGAGTCACATAACTTATTTCAATAAATGATTGATATCGACATATATCTCCTAATGCCAAACAACATTTGTGAATTAAATATAATACATTTGCTTGAAAATTATTGTCATTACATTCAATTGAAGTTTTTGTTGATGAAAATTGAAAATATTTCAAAAATTGATTTGGAATAAATGAATTTTTATATTTGATAGAAAAATATTTTAATAAATTTGAATAAAATTGGAATATTTGCTTTGAAAATTTCATAAAATTATCATTCACCTTTCTTATTTCAACAGGTTTTACTTTAAAAAGATTATCATTACCTTGCTGTTGACAATGTTTGAACTCTTGATTAATAGAATGAAATATTTCATGATGTTGATGTTGGAAGAACTTAATAATTGGATAATGAAAGTCATTCCAGAGAATTTCAAGATATTTCATGGTATTGAATTGAGTGTTTGAATTTTGTTCAACTCCCTTGTAGTAATCATTCAAATCTTTAATTATCCAAGCTTGGAACTTGGATTGAAGGACATTATTATATCCTATTAAAAGATGTTGATCTGTGAATTTTTTAGCAAGGAATTCATCAAGCTGCAGTTTATAACTCTTGATATCGTTGTCTTGAATCATTGTGTGGGTGTGGATATGTATGTATGTATATATATATGTATTTTTATAATAGGTAGTGTCTGAAGGATAGTAACATTAAAAACATTACTAGATCAATTAATTTTCGTGGGAAAAACAGGTAGGATATATCTATCGAAACATTAATACTTTTCTTAATGCCTTTTCTGTTCTGGATAGACAATAGTATTAAAAGTGAAAGGGTTATTGGTTTTCGAAAGTTAAATCTACTTGATCAAAATTCAATAAGAAAACTTTGTAATATTTTTTTTTCTCAAAAAGATTTTTTTTTCCATCAAGGAACTTTTAACCAAGAATACACGACCTTTATTTTCTTCTAATTATTGTTAGTAGTTGTAGTAATACCATATAACCATCAATCAATCACTATTACTAATATCTTCTTGTGTATACTTCAATAGATCGAAATAGAACTGTTAAAGGGTTATGGTTATTTTGTAAATGAAACCAATTTTGGGGATTATCTAATATTTGATAACTGAACCTTGTCCATTTATTAACCAACAGTTTTCCTTCAATAAGAAATCAACAATGAATTGTATGAAGGTGTTCCAATGACTATCTACCCCTACTCCAATGGCAATGATTACTAAGGGTCTCTTAAAGGGGGGATACACAATGTTATTGTATTAGTTGTTTGTCGTTGTTTGTTATAAAAGTTACCACCAAATCAAAAAAAAAATGGCAGCCAAAAAATTGTCTTTAATTGTTATTGTTCTTTTTAAAGTGTGTGTGTATTTTCATTTGCTTTTTTACAACCAATTTATTTACAACCAAATTGTTCTTTCTTCACATTTCTAATTTCAAATTGGAAGATATAAGTAATACAGAGAGAGAGATGAATACCGACAATCCTCTAGTTATGGTATGTGTTTACACTTTTAAAGACAGAGTGACCTTTTCAAACAACTTTTACTAACAAAATTCCAATTGTTGCAAAAGTCATTGAATCAAATTAATTTATCTATTGATGGTTCAGGTCAATCAAACGATTCAGCAACCACCATGAATACTTCACCCAATACTTCCACTACTAGTAATAATAATTCCACGTTTTTAACTGAAGGTTTAATTGGTTCTTCTAATCAACAAAAGGATTATTCAACTGTTCAAGATTATTCTACTAACCCCCTGGTAAACTTTTGGCAATCACCATCAACAACTAACAAGAATAGTACTTCTTCTTCCACCTTTCCAAATTCTAACAATTTATCCTTTACTAACTATTCAATCCTGCAACATCAACATCAACATCAACAACCACAACCACAACCCCAGTCATACAATACCACCTTAAAGTTAAATAACCAATATCAACCAACATTATTATCGATATCCGATACTGACCAAACAGTTGCCCCACTTACCAGCAACAGTTCTACCAGTATGATAAGTAACAATTCTTCCGTAACAACAGCTACAAATAGTACCAATTCAAGGTACTCAAAACAATCTTCTGCTTCATTAATGAATATAAATGCGCCCAGTTATGTTCCCAATTATGCTACCAATTATAATTCAAATAATAATGTTGCTGATAAATATAAATATTACTATTCTAATAATACAACAAACAACAACAACAGTAACAACAACAACAACAACAACAACACTAGTACTACAACTTCCAATATGAATAGAAAACTTTTAGATACCGAATTGACTACCCATGATTCCTTACAAGAAGAATACAATAAGTTGAAAGTTGAATTAATCTTGAAAAATCAGATAATTAAAAATTTAACTGAACAAGTAAATGTAATCAACAAACAGAAAACTACCAATGAAGAAGGAAATGCAACAGTTTTCAAAGTACCTAAGAATCATTATCAATTATTTCAGGATTTATCTAAGACCTTACAAGAAAAATCCATTGAGTTAGAAGAGACCAAGGAAAGATTGGAATCTGTTTTGGTAGCTTTAGCATGTGATACAAACGGTTCAAATAGTTCCGCATCATCTATAATGGGTTCAGGATATACTTATGATGTTGAGGAATTGAGTCATAAACTAATCAATAAACTTTCCATTTTACTGCAAGAAAATGATAATTTATTAAAGATGGTCAGCTATGGGAATAAAACAAGTCTTTTAATTGAAATCGGATTATTACGTCATGAACTTAAACAATTGAAAGAAAGTAAAAAAGTTCAAAATTTATAAGTTTCATATTTTCATTTCCAAGTTAATTTCCTCTTGAAATGGAGGATGGTTCTTAATTTATTTACATACTTTGTTTTTATAGAAGTTTTCTTAAATTTTCCCTCCAGGATCAACTGTCCTGGACATCTGTTCATTTTAAATATATAATAAAGTTGTTCCTTTCAGTTTGACCTTGATTTGTCTAGAAAAGTGTCTAGAAAAGTGTCTAGAAGAGTGTCTAGAAGGGTAATTAAGAATTACTTAGAACTGACTATGGTTGTCCCTTCAGTTAATTGCTGCAAAAAATGTGACAAACAAACTTGGCATATCTTTGAAATTGAACTAATCCAGTTGGTTTTAAAACTTGAAGGGATAGCTTTTCAGAAATAGGACTATGGATCACTTTATCGATACTTATATTATCATAATCAATCCCTTCTGTCATTCCATTAATTGTTATTGTTATTGTTTTTTTTTTTTTGTTTTTGTTTTTGTTTAATACTAGGAACTCAATTATTACTCATAGTTTTTTTTCTTTCCCATCTTCCTTCCCTCTCTCTCCAAGGAGTGTTTTTCAAGTTGTGTTCCCTATCAACCCTTTTCTACTATTTCAACTATATTGCACCCTACTTGTATTTGCACACATTGAAAACCATGGCATCCTATACGGTGTCCTCCACCAAATCATACATGCAGGCAATGCAGCCTATGATTGACATTTTAAATTCATTCAATCGCAAAGATACTAGAATTCCAAATATTGACAATGAGACAATAAAACTTACAACTATTGACAAAATACTAGAGAAATTTGACGATGTTTCCCCTGCTCTATTAGAATCAATAACAGATGGGAAAACTTCTAATAATTTAATAATTCTCAAGGACATTGAACAAGAATGTGATAGAATTAGTTTGGCTAGAGGTCAAGATGAAAAGGAAATTTTCACATTAATAAAATCATTATTATTACAACAACCAGGTGATGAACAATTACAATCATCATTATTTGATATATTAGGATTTGATGAGTTTACTTTGATTTCTAAAATAGTTCAAAATAAACATTTATTCTCAATTAAACAAAATGATTCATCAAATGACGACCGCCCGGCATTATTGACTGCTGAAGAAAGAGCTCAATTATTAATCGATAATCAACAAAGAACCAAGAATCAAAAATTGTTACCAAAAATGCTATCTCAACGATATCCTAATGTTTATAAAAATCCTGATGTTGGAAATATGGTATCTATAACTGGTAAGAAATTTGCCTTACCGTCAGGAACTACACGTGAATCTTGGGCAACTCATGAAGAATTAACCATACCATATCCTGAAAACAAACCAAATAAATGGATATCAGATGATAAATTAGTTAAGATTCAAGATATGGATTTTCTTTGTCAAGGAACTTTTAAGAATTATAAGAATTTAAATAAAATGCAAAGTTTAGTATTTCCAGTTGCTTACAATACAAATGAAAATATGTTGGTTTGTGCTCCTACTGGTGCTGGTAAAACTGATGTAGCTTTGTTAACTATATTACACGCAATTAACCAATTTGTTACAGAGACTATGGGAGAGGATGGTGATGTCACTATTGATATTGATTACGATGAATTTAAAATAGTATATGTCGCACCATTAAAAGCATTAGCAGCAGAAATTGTAGAAAAGTATAGCAAAAAGCTTCAATGGTTAGGTATTAATGTTAGAGAGTTGACAGGGGATATGCAATTATCTAGACTGGAGATCTTAACTACTCAGATTATTGTGACAACTCCTGAAAAATGGGATGTTGTAACTAGAAAACTGAATGGAGATAGCGAATTAGTTTCAAAAGTTAAATTGTTAATCATTGATGAAGTTCATTTATTACATGAAGACAGAGGTTCAGTTATTGAAACTTTAGTGGCTCGTACATTAAGACAAGTGGAAAGCACCCAGCTGATGATCAGAGTTGTTGGTCTTTCTGCAACATTACCCAATTTTATGGATGTAGCAGATTTCTTGGGTGTTAATAGAAATGTTGGTATGTTTTATTTTGATCAATCATTTAGACCAGTTCCTTTGAAACAAGTTATAATGGGTGTTCGTGGAAAGGCAGGCACCAAACAAGCAAGAGAAAACATTGACAAAGTATCATATGAGAAATTAGCCGACTATATTCATCAGGGCCTTCAAGTAATGATATTTGTTCATTCACGTAAAGATACAGTGAAGACAGCAAGAACATTCATTCAAATGGCTCAAGATCATAACGAGTTGGGATTATTTGATTCTTCTGAAACATGTGACTCATATGAAAAATTTAAAAGAGAAGTATCGAACAAGAATAGAAGTAGAGAATTAAAAGAATTATTTCCTAGTGGTTTCGGGGTTCATCATGCCGGTATGTTGCGTAGTGATAGAAACTTAACTGAAAAGATGTTTGAAGCAGGTGTCATCAAGGTTTTATGCTGTACTGCGACGTTAGCTTGGGGTGTTAATTTACCAGCTGCAGTTGTTATAGTTAAGGGAACACAAGTTTATGATTCAAAAGCAGGTGGATTTATAGATTTAGGAATTTCGGATGTTATTCAAATTTTTGGTCGTGCTGGTAGACCCCAATATGAAAAATTCGGTACAGGTATTCTTTGTACAACTAGTGATAAATTGGATCATTATGTTTCTTTACTTTCACAACAGCACCCAATTGAATCTAAATTGGCTGGAAAATTAATTGATAATTTGAATGCTGAAATATCTTTAGGAAGTGTTACAAATGTCGATGAAGGTGTGCAATGGCTCGGATACACCTATATGTTTGTTAGAATGAAACAGAATCCCTTCGCATATGGGATTGATTGGCAAGAATTACAAGAAGATCCTCTATTAACTAATAGAAGACGAGATATGATTATCTCATCAGCAAAGAGATTGCATCATTTACAAATGATAATTTTTGATGAAATTTCTGGAGCATTTACACCCAAAGATTTAGGTAGAATTGCGTCTGACTTTTATCTATTAAGCAATTCGGTGGAAATATTCAATCAAATGGTGAATCCATTGGCAACTGAAGCAGATGTTCTCTCGATGATCAGTATGAGTAGTGAATTCGACAGTATAAAGTTTAGAGAGGAAGAATCCAATGAACTTAAACAATTACTTGAAGACGATGCTCCATGTCAAATTGCAGGAGATGTGGACTCCTCACTGGGGAAAACTAATATTCTCTTACAAGCGTTTGTTTCTCAAGCAAATATCAAGGATTCGGCTTTAATATCAGATTCCAATTATGTTGCTCAGAATTCTGCCAGAATTTGTCGAGCATTATTCTTGATTGCAATAAATAGAAGATGGGGTAAATTTATGAAGATTATGTTATCACTTTGTAAATCTATTGATAAAAGAATATGGGCATTCGATCATCCAATGTCACAATTTGATTTACCCGAACCAGTATTGAGAAATATTAGAGGAAAGAACCCTTCTATGGAAACGTTAAGGGACATGGAAGCTGGGGAATTAGGAGATTTCGTCCATAATAATAGAATGGGCAGTGTTCTTTATAAACTTGTTGGAAAATTCCCATACATCGAAATTGAATCTGAAATATTCCCAATCACAACTAATGTAATGAGAATACATGTCAATTTAGAACCAGATTTTGTATGGGATGAAAGATATCATGGAAATGCCCAAATATTTTGGTTAACAGTGGAAGAATCAGATCGATCTGAAATCTTACATGTTGAAAAATTCATTTTGAATAAGAAACAATTAAGAAACCCCCATGAGATGGATTTCATGATCCCTTTGTCGGACCCATTACCACCACAAGTTATAATCAGAGTAATATCAGACCTTTGGATTGGTTCGGAAACAGTTCATGCAGTATCATTCCAACATTTAATTAGACCTTCAAATGAAACTATGAAGACGGATTTGCTAAGATTACAACCACTTCCAGTGACTGCATTACATAACCCAGATATTGAAAAGATTTATTCATCAAAGTTCAAATATTTCAATCCGATGCAAACAATGATTTTCCATTCATTATATAATTCAAATTCAAGTGTTTTCGTAGGGTCACCTACAGGATCTGGTAAGACAGTAGTAGCCGAGTTAGCAATTTGGCATGCATTCGCCGAGTTCCCATCTTCGAAAGTTGTTTATATTGCTCCAATGAAGGCATTGGTACGTGAAAGAGTTGATGATTGGCGTGCAAGAATCTGTAAGAACACAAGTTACAAATTGGTAGAATTAACCGGTGACTCGTTACCTGGGATTCAAGAAGTCAGAGATGCAGATATTATTATCACTACTCCAGAAAAATTTGATGGTATTTCTCGTAATTGGCAAACCAGAAAATTTGTTCAACAAGTTTCTTTGGTTATTATGGATGAAATTCATTTATTGGCTAGTGATCGTGGTCCAATTTTGGAAATGATTGTCAGTCGTATGAATTACATATCATCTCAAACAAAGAAGCCAATTAGGCTTTTAGGAATGTCTACAGCAGTTTCGAATGCCTTCGATATGGGAGGTTGGCTAGGGGTTCGTGAGGGTTTATTCAACTTTCCTCAATCTGTTCGTCCTGTCCCGTTGCAAATGTATATAGATGGGTTCCCAGATAATTTGGCATTCTGCCCGTTGATGAAAACTATGAATAAGCCTGCATTTATGGCTATCAAGCAACATTCTCCCGACAAACCGGTTTTAATCTTCGTAGCTTCTCGTCGTCAGACTAGACTTACAGCTTTGGATCTCATTCATTTATGTGGTATGGAATCGAATCCAAGAAGGTTCCTCAAAATGTCAGACTATGAATTGCAAGAAGTTTTAGAGAATGTTAAAGATGATACTTTACGTTTAGCCTTACAATTTGGAATGGGATTACATCATGCCGGTTTGGTTGAATCAGATCGTCAAATTTCTCATAAATTATTCGAATCTGGTAAAATTCAGATTTTGATCGCTACATCCACTTTGGCTTGGGGTGTTAATTTACCAGCACATTTAGTTATCATTAAAGGAACTCAATTTTTTGATGCTAAGATTGAAGGTTATAGAGATATGGATTTGACGGATATTTTACAAATGATGGGAAGAGCGGGTCGTCCTGCTTATGATACTAGTGGTATTGCCATTGTATACACTAAAGAGTCCAAAAAGGTGTTCTATAAACATTTCCTCAACCTTGGTTTCCCAGTTGAATCTTCATTACACAAAGTATTAGATAACCATATTGGGGCGGAAATTTCCGCAGGCACAATCACCACTAGACAAATGGCGATGGATTTCTTGACCTGGACGTTTTTATATAGAAGAGCCCATAATAATCCTACCTACTATGGAATTGAAGATACTTCCGAGTATGGTATTTCTCAATATTTGGCTGGTTTAATTGACAATACAATTGATAATTTAGTTGAATCTAAATGTGTTTATACAGGAGGTTCTGATGAACTTCATGCGACGGCATTTTTGAATATTTCTTCATACTATTATCTTTCGCATATCACCATGAGAAACTTTGTCAAGAACATCCACAAAGATTTTGAGTTTAGAGAATGTTTACAATTACTCGCAGAGGCTTCTGAATACGATGAATTGGCAACTCGTCACGGAGAAGAATTAATTAACATGGAAATGTCACAAGCAATGCGTTATCAAGCAGAAGATTTGCAACGAGAGTTCATTTGGGATCCCCATGTGAAAGTATATCTTTTGGTACAAGCCTTTATGAGCCGAGTCGAATTACCAATCGCAGATTACGCCCAAGACACCGTTTCAGTATTGGACCAATCTTTGCGTATTTTACAGGCATATATTGATGCAGCTGCCGAAATGGGTTACTACAAAGCTGTAATTTCTTTTATCAGATTGATGCAATGCATAAAACAAAGATGTTGGTACGACGATGATCCAATATCAACATTACCTGGTTTGAAACTTTCCCCAAAGAACGTCGACAGTAATATTGATTTAAAGGCACTTGGTGAAATGAGTACAGGCAAGTTATATAAGGTTGCTGAGAAGATTGGTGTTAGTGGAAGTCATATCCAAATGGTGGATACTCATGTTAGTGATGATGAAGCAAGAAAGCAATTTGTGAGAATTGCATCCCGTTTACCAACTGGTAAGCTTCAAGTAGAACAACATTCAAGAGATAGGTTGAAAGTAACCTTGACCCATGATAACTTTCCCCTTAACAACGATTTTAAGGTATATTGCCCCCATTTCCCAAAGCTTCAAAGGGAATCTTGGTTTGTTATCGGTTTTGATGAACAATCACTTGAATTGCATCTATTAAAGAGAGCGTCACCAAGATTAGTTGGTAAGAAAGGTGTTGTATCTTGTGATCTCGATATTCCTGAAGATCTTTTTGGGAAACGAATGTCCATACTTTGTATCAACGATGCATACGAAATTGAATACCTACAAGAGCAAACTTTGTTATAGTTTTATCAGCTATATTTCTCCTGAATTCTATAATTAATGTACAAATTTTGTCTATAAACGAAACTCCCCTATTCAAAAAACTCATCTTCTTCATCTTCCATCTTAGCTTCAGGGGCATCGATTTCTTGTGAAATGCTGGTTGTTGCATAAGATTCGATTCTAATTGTTTTACCTTGTAATGCTTCATCAATAGAGAATGGGAGACTACCATCTTCCATTAACTTCTCGATTTCTTTTCTGAACTCTTTTCTCCTTTCTTCGGTCTTACGAGCTCCTAACTTAGCCTTCGGATTGGATACATCTACTTCATCATTTTCTTTTGGATTTGGATATAATGAAATATATTTCTCAGTCTTTGGGAATAACACCACATAAGCCAAATCAATTTCACCATGTCTTAACTGCTTTCTAGCCTTTTTAATATCTTTTCTGACTTCAGTCTTGTTGATTTCTTCAAATTGTTTTCTTAATTGTTTTAACTTTCTGACAGCCTTTTTCTTCTCGAAAAATCTTACCATATGATATTTTTTGGCTATTTCTTTTGCCTTTAACTGAACTTGTGTATTCTGTAATTCTACTCTCAAACCCTTCAAAGCTCTATCATATTCCATTCTCTTGTCAGCTGGGAGCTTATTATTTTTCTTCAAAAGTCTTTCAATATCTCTGATCTTCTTTTTTATTTTGGCAGCTCCAGCGCCCATGGTTTCGGCTACCTCTATAGAGGCCCCCTTTGGTCTTCTTATATTGTTCTTTGGAGCTCTGGCCATGCTTTATTGTTGATATCCGGTGTTAGAACAAGGAAATTATATTGGAGAAAATTCGGTTACTAGGTTTAATAATGAAGATGATGATGAGATGCGAAATTTTACTCAAAAGAGAATCTAGTGCGGCTCAATCTACACGTGATTGTATGATTAAAAAAATTTCAGCTTCAGGTTATTCGAGAAGCTATGAAAATTGACCCTTCCATTTTATCGTACCAGCATAGCAAAGGCAATCAAACAAGACAATGGGTATCTTAGAGAAGATAGCCCAGATCCAGGAGGAGTTATCAAGAACTCAAAAGAATAAAGCTACTGAATATCATATTGGTTTATTAAAAGGTAAGTTAGCGAGGTATCGTAGGGAGCTCTTGGAACCACAAGCGGGAGGTTCTTCAGGAGGAGGCCAAGGGTTTGAAGTTGCTAAAGCTGGTGACGCAAGAGTGTCTTTAATTGGGTTTCCATCTGTTGGTAAATCGTCATTCTTGTCAAAAGTTACGAATACAAAATCTGAAGCAGCAAATTATGAATTTACAACTTTGACTTCAGTCGGTGGAATACTTGAATACAACGGGGCCGAGGTTCAAATAGTGGATTTGCCAGGTATTATCAAAGCTGCTGCTCAAGGTAAAGGTAGAGGAAGACAAGTTATTGCTGTCTCAAGAACTTCAGATTTGATCATGATGATTTTGGATGCCACGAAGGGAGGAGATCAACGTCAAATTTTAGAAAACGAATTAGAATCAATGGGTATTAGATTAAATAAAGAGAGACCAAACATATCTATTAAAATCAAAAAGACTGGTGGTGTGAAGATGAACTCGATTACTCCTCCAAAGTATTTGGATGAAAAAATGGTCACCGCATTACTTAAAGATTATAAGATTCATAATGCTGATGTATTGGTTCGAGATGAAAATGTCACAATCGATGATTTTATTGATGTCATAAATGAGCAACATATTTCCTATATCAAATGTTTATATGTATATAACAAGATAGACGCAGTGTCATTAGAAGAGTGTGATAGGTTAGCCAGAGAACCAAACACAGTGGTAATGTCATGTGAATTAGATTTGGGTATTGAAGACCTTAAAGAAGAGATATGGCGCCAATTGGATTTATTACGTTTGTACACTAAGAGAAGAGGAGTCCAACCAAACTTTGATGATCCTATGGTTGTTAGAAATAATTCATCCATTCTTGAAGTATGTGATTCCATTCATAGAGACATGAAGAACCAATTCAAGTACGCATTGGTCTGGGGGTCTAGTTCAAAGCACTCTCCACAAAAATGTGGTCTCGGTCATCCTGTGCACGATGAAGATGTTGTTCAAATTGTCACCAAGTAAAACTAAATTTGTGTGTATAATTTTTCAATTGTAACGAACAGTAACTATTTTTTTTCTTAGCGTTTTTCGAGAATTGCACATTGTAAACATGCCGATTTGGATATCATACCACAATCATGGAGAAATATAGTGATCTACCAGATATAGAGAGAGATGGCATTGAGATATTTGAAACTTCAGACATAGAAAGTGATATAGAATGCCCTTCAAAAGCTGATACGCGAGAAGCTTCATCCTCATCATTGGATGTGAATTTAGAACCCCTACCTCAAGAAGCAAAAAAAGCATTCGAGAAGAACCAAGTTTCAATGGATCATCAGATTGATTTTCTGGGAAGCATATCGAACAAACTATATAACAGTGGTTACTATATTAGTGAAGTTGATGAAACAGTGGAGGAAAAACTTTCTAGAATAGCGAGAGAATTGGAGGGAATAAAGTTGGAAAGAGATATTGAAGATTCAAAAAACATCAAAGAGACTAATAGGTTGATTGAAACATTAAATAGCTTGAAATGCACTGGTGCGATCGGATTGGATACTCTAAGATCTGAACAGATAAAGATTGACAGTGCTTTTGAGCAAAGAAATCAAGAAGTTTACCCCATACCGAACGAGAGTAGCTTGAAAGTGTTGACGCGTCTTGAAGAAAGACTAGTATCATTGGAAAGTTTGATTGGAGAAGCCGATCTTTTAAATGTAGCGAATAAACCAGTCAAATCGATACAGAATATCTTGAATGATCTAGAACGGAAAATTTCAATTGTATACAACCCGGAATATAACTTTGATATCATTAATACAGAAGTCTCCAAATTGGATAAAGAAATAGAAAAGGTGGGAATGAGCAAAAAATTGTTGAAATTAACCGACACATACGGTTCCTTGAAAGTAGCAGGTGATAGGCCGCAACAAGATAAGATCGATGCATTAGTGGAAAAATTACCAGACATAAAGAAAAACAATGACGTTATTCCTTTAATTCTTAAACGATTGAAAACTTTGAATAAGATTCATAGTGAGACAAACAGCAGCGTTGAACTTGCAACGAATATTGATCAAATATTATCCGATATGAAGGTTGATCTCAGGAATTGGGATGCCTCGATTTTACAGCTTCATGAAAATATTGCAAATTACTCAACTAATTTTGAAGCTAACAAACAAGGTATTGAATCACGAATTGCGGAGTTAAGTTTGAAAATCGATGCCTTAGATATATAATGAAAATTTGACATAAATAAGAATAATAGATGTATTCTTGATGATAACGTATGTGCTCGCTAAAGGCTTCCCAAATTTTTTTGGGTGGGACCTCATCAGTCTGCATATAGTAACAAACGTACGGCAATCTATCCCCAAAATGTCTTTTTTGTTAACAAAATTAACTTTCGCTTTTGTTTTCCGTTTTTTTTGGATTTTTTGTTCCCCATACTTTTTCTGAGAGAATCTTTTCATGTCGGCATCTGTTTGTCTCTCCGATTATAAATTTGAAATAAACTATCCCGGTTTTTTTTTCTTCTTCTTTTTCTTTTCTTTGAACCTCTTCTTTTTCCCTTTTCTTCTATAACTATCCCTTAGAGTCATGTTGAGATCAAGTACTCGTTCTGCAATTCGTGTTGCATCAAGACAATCTAAAGTAATTTCTCCATCAGTTTTTCGTGGCATTTCCCAGTTTCCAAAGGCTCATCAATTTAATGCCGTTAGATCTGTTGCTCAATTAGCTCATATTAAATCACCACCAAATCTTCAAAATGAACCCGTTAGAAACTTTGGTTTTAAGGATACTAAGGATTGGGATCTTTTGAGAGCATCCATAACAAAATTCACTGATGAAGGTGCTCTTCGTGTTCCATTGGTTATTGATGGTAAGAAAATTTACCGTGATGAAACTAGACCTCAAGTGAACCCAGCTAAACATGCACAAGTCTTGGCCGATGTTTCTCAAGCTACTACTGAAGACATTAAATCAGCAATTGAAAGCGCTAAGGCTGCAAAGGCAAAATGGGCTTCAACTTCTTGGACTGATAGAGCTGCTATCTTTTTGAAGGCTGCCGACTTGATCTCCACTAAATATAGATACGATATGTTAGCAGCCACCATGTTAGGTCAAGGAAAGAACGTTTATCAAGCAGAAATTGACTGTGTTGCTGAGTTGATAGATTTCTTCAAGTTCAATGTTAAATATGCCGAAGAAATGTACGGCCAACAACCTTTACAAACTGCCCCAGGTGTCTGGAACCGTGCCGAATACAGACCTTTAGAAGGTTTCGTTTATGCAGTCACTCCATTCAACTTCACTGCCATTGCTGCAAATTTAGTCGGAGCTCCTGCATTGATGGGTAACACAGTTGTTTGGAAACCATCTGCCACCGCTGCCTTGTCTAACTATTTATTATTAACTATCTTGGAAGAAGCTGGTTTACCTTCTGGTGTTATTAATTTCATTCCTGGTGACCCAGTTGAAGTTACTGATTTAGTTGTTAATGATAAAGACTTTGCTGCATTACATTTCACTGGTTCTACTGATGTTTTCAAGAGTTTATACTCCAAGATCAGTAACAATGTTGCTGCTGACAAATATCGTGATTTCCCAAGAATTGTTGGGGAAACTGGTGGTAAGAACTTCCATTTGATTCATCCATCCGCATCCATTCATCATGCTGCATTGTCTACCCTTAGAGGTGCCTTTGAATATCAAGGTCAAAAATGTTCTGCCACTTCAAGAGTATATGTTCCAGAATCTATTTGGCCCGAGTTTAAGGAAAAATTGGTTGCCAGCATGCAACAAATCACTGTTGGTAACACTGCATCCCCAGAGCAATTGAACAGTTTCATGGGTCCAGTTATCCATGAACAATCATTCAACAAATTGAAGACTGCGTTAGATAACGCTAAGACTGATCCAGAATTAGAAATTATCTCCGGTGGTTCTTATGACGATTCCAAGGGTTTCTACATTCAACCAACTGTTGTTCAAACCACTAACCCAGAACACGAATATTTGACCAAGGAATTCTTTGGTCCGCTCTTGACAGCATACGTTTATCCAGATTCACAGTACGAAAAGATCATTGAAGCTGTCGATGGTGCAACTAAATACGGATTAACTGGTTCTATTTTTGCTAGAGACCGTGGTGCTATCAGAACTGCTGAAGAAAAATTGAGATATGCAGCTGGTAACTTCTACATTAACGACAAATCTACAGGTGCTGTTGTTGGTCAACAATGGTTCGGTGGGGCTAGAGCCTCTGGTACTAATGATAAAGCTGGTAGTGGTAATATTTTATCAAGATTTGTTTCCGTTAGAAATATCAAGGAAAACTTTTATGAATTAACTGATTTTAAATACCCTTCTAACTACCACTAGACTTTCAATTCTAGCTCTGTAATATATAAATAGGTTTCAAATAAATATTCACATTGTTAAAGTAAAGCTCGTACATTTTAGCTCTGATAACTCAATTTAATCCTATACACATAAGTAGACTAAAACTAAACAAACATCTATCTCTTTCCATAAAATTGTTGAGGGGGGAATTGAGGAGTTGGTCTCATTGGCTGCATGGGAGGTCCTGTAGGTATATTCACAACCCTTCCTAAACCCGCACATACAGGACATATCTCCATATCTAATAGAAATCTAACCATTCCAGACCCACGACATCTGCCGCATAATATACCACCCAATCTGGGATCTCCCGGAGATACCCTTAGTGGTGGAGCCGAGGAAATAGTCGTCGTTGATGTCGTTGTCAGGTATCCTGGCATGAATGTGGTATTTCCAAAGTACGATGGTCTGAAAGTTGAAGCAACTGCTGAGTATGTATTTCTTGGACTAAACATATCCCAACAATCCTTACATGATTGACGATTCTTGGTCTTATAACCAGTATTATTACATTTGCTACAGTAATACCTTCGTGGATACCTAAATGGCAAGGTCGGATTGGGATTGTATGCAGTGGTATTTAAATAGAATTTATCCCAACATACTCGGCAGACATGGCCATTTTTAGTTTTGTAACCGGTATTCTTACACTTTTGACACAAATAACCCTTGGGGAAGGTAAATGGCAATCCTGCATTACCAGTGTATAATTGTTCAATTGGATATGAAGATTCAGAGGGTCTCTGTGGCATTGCGGGGGGATGATGCGCACCTGTTGGTCTGGGAGGCTGTGGCGGAGGTGGCCTGGGGGTACTTGCATTACTTGCAGTAGCACTCATTGCTTCCGCATAAGTTGGGGGCAAGTCATCGGGTGCTAAATCATCATCAAAACTCTTGGGCATTGTTGTATGTTCCTGGGAATGGGTTGTTTCCTTATAGAAGAATAAGTTTAAGGGTCATTGTAGTGCATACATTTTTTTCTTGTGTTATAACTTCTTTAAAGTTCTTGCCATCCTTTTTATCGGTGAGCTACCATGTGATTTTCAAAATATTCTATGAACCAAGACTGACACTATATTACTAAATGAATTGTATCAATCTTTATATAGATAAGTATTAATTGGACCCAAATTATCATAGAATAAATTTTAAGACTGCGCCGCATAAGAGCAACTTGCTCTTCTCGGTTGGTGTTGGTGCATGAAATCCCTACCTCATTAAATCCCGCTGCTTCACCAAAAACATAAGAATTATGGGCAAAGTACACTTGGTCTTAAGATAGAGTACGTAAGATTTGTATACATGTTCTCGATATACGATGTCAATGTATTAAAGAAAAGCTTGATGCACTCTCTTAGACACTCAACCATAGTCAGCACACGCGCTTTATGTTACTCGCGTCAGAAGGGAACGAGAAGCGAAAAAAAATACAAGATAAAAAATTTCAAAACCGCCACATAGTTCACATTGCTGATACTTTCAATCAATAAATAACAAAGGCAGAATGATTTGGTTATCGGAAAGACAAAGTATGTACAATTTTCTAAGTGCGAAGGTCTCTAGGGATAATATACCTATAAGGATGAGAAAATTACGAATATATATGAGCCTCGGTATTAACACGTATGTTTAGAATTTGGAGTTGGATTCACAGCAGGAGGGATCTTCTTCTTCTTATTTGGAATAATGACATTTTTTGATTCGGGATTTTTAGCATTGGGTAATATCCTTTTCATTATTGGTTTGATATTGATTATTGGTCCTCAACGAACAGTCTCATTTTTCACCCGTCCTACCAAAATTAGAGTATCAATTTGTTTTGGTTTAGGAATATTACTAATTTTGATGAAGAGATCATTTATTGGATTTGTATTGGAAAGCTTTGGTATTTTGGGATTGTTCGGTGATTTTTTTGGAACTATTATACAATTCTTAAGATCCATTCCTTATATAGGAGATTTATTAAGCAATCCCTACATTGCTCCTACCATAGATAGATTAGCAGGTATCACTGATACGTTACCTGTATAAGAGATAAAGGTAAAGGTTATATAGAGACTGATTATCCTAAAATTGTACCATAGACGAACATTAATTATACCTCATGAAATATAGACACTTTTGAACTATAATTTAGTACTTAGGGTTTTCATATGTCCATAGTTAATCACACTTTCTATTGCTAGTAGTGTTGTATCACAATTCAGAAGTGCATAATTTATATCAACTTTCAGAAGAATTTCATTGGTGAAGATACTATCTTCATTTATGTTTACTATTATTCCTCTCGACTCTCTACGTATAGTATAATTCAGTATTCCTCTATGCAAATTCAACCTGGCTGTGAATGAAGGTATCCATAATATTGATGATGCAATCTTGAAATTAGTACAGTTAACTTCAGCTAGATTCGAATTTATCAAATAATTGTAATTTCTGTTGTTTGGAGGGAAATTATTACTATTGTAATTTAATATAATAACTGATTTTGATGTTGAAACTTGTGACATCAATTTCGAGATTACATTTTCCTTGTCAGCTAAACTTGGATCGTATGAAGTGAACGTAACCTTATCAGAATTTAATAGAATAAACCTCAATTTGTTGACTATGAAAGTGGGATGGTAAATGTACCCGACAATATTGTCAACCCCAGCAGTTGTAATTATTTTCTCCGTTTGAAATGGTCGGTCATAATTCCTTATTCTACTATTAGTAGTACCTAGTATAATTTCCCTCAACGGAACTATGTATTTTTCTCTCACTAGAATCTTTGTCAATGAGTCAACTAGGAAATTATGTAGTTTGAAACTCGTGGTTGTGGTTGTCCCACACCACGGTTGAAAGTCTTCTATCCCGTTCTTATTTTCTATAATTATTATCCTGAATAAGGTTATTCTGTTTTTATAGTATAAATATATTGCATAAGCTGTGATATAGGAAATAAATTTTGAAGGATGGTCTATAATAAACACTGTCATATCCGAGTACCTCTAAAGAAGCAAAGTAAATTATCACTATTTAAATTTTGAATTTTTTTTTCTTTCTCTTGTTACTCCTACACAAAATTAGGTTGCAAAAACTACTCTCAAAAACCACTCTGATTCAATACAAGTTAGAAAAAAACAACCAAATATGAGTTTGTACCTCTAATATTCTTGAAATTTCTCAAGGGTAGTAAGATATTATTGAAGGTGCTACAAGGAAACACCGTATTGTATTGGGTATTCTAGTATAGACTTAAAACAAAGTCTGGGGTTCAGCAAAGTCCGATAAATTCTCTGTAGCACTGACTTGATAAATGTCCACAGATTACTAATTACACAAGGCAGTTAATAACCATCTTCAGTTTGGGAGAAAGTAGTGTTTTCAGGTAGTAGTTCAATAATAAGTGGGCATCGCTCTTGAAAGTAATTTACTGTTAAAGTGACTAATGGAGCTCTTCTGAGGAGGTGCTTGGCTCCTTTGATATTCCTCTTTGTTTTATCTCCATTCGCTGTAGGTACATATATGACTAAGGAATTTAATAAAGAGGATATATAAAAAAAGGGCACTGCAATATCATTCCATATCTGTTGCACTCTTATTTAATCAATCGTTGGTATCCTCTTTTACAAGAAAATTTCAAATTAAAGTTCTAACATCAAAATGCTAAATTGACTTACTCTTCATGGAAGTTTTGGCCACTATTGTTAACCTCTTTCCTCTAAAAGGTGTTGTGTTTGTTATATTTTTTGTTTACATTTTCCCTCTAATTTTTACCATTCGTTATAATTTGGTGAAAAATTCTGAGAAATTTTACAAAATAGATTGTATCACCAAAAAAAAAAGTAATATTTCTGCTAAAAAAATCAAAAAAGTGATTTTGACACGGAAAAACCTATAAAAGCTTTTAATTCAATGCACGGGAAAGGGTTATATATCGTAAAAATTTGGGTAGAGTAATACAGCAACCTAATACAACACAATAGACCCTTTCACACAGCAAGTTTCAAGCTCCGAGGGGAAAAAGATAAGGAAAAATGGATAGAAATTTCAGTATAAGGAAAACCAGTACATTTTTTCGTCAACGAAGTCATCCGTGATAGTTTAGTGGCTAGAATTACCGTTTGTCGCATGGTAGACCGGGGTTCAATTCCCCGTCGCGGAGCATTTTCAAAGCGCAAATGGTTTAGTGGTAAAATCCAACGTTGCCATCGTTGGGCCCCCGGTTCGATTCCGGGTTTGCGCATTCTTTTTGCAATTTTCATACTTTATTATGTATTAGTTGCCAATTGTTCTCGTTTTGAGATGTTCGTATTTTTTGTCACATTTCTTTTTATTTTCCATTCTAAATAATTTATACATGAGACACTTAGAAAATAGTCAGTAGCATTGAAAAGAAAAAAAATTAAATGCACCTAGATCACAAAATGATCATTCTTTTACTAAAAACGAAACACGACTCAGGATCAGAGTGATCATGATGACGTAAACTTTATGTGGAGTTGCGGGAAGGCTCACATAGATCCCAGATGCGCATACTTAACACGGAACGTTTCACGGATGCAAACATTCCCGTTCTTATGTAAATTCTTGTTTTCATTTAGCCTTTAGAGTTTTACCACATCAGTTTTAGCTATCCTTGGAGCTAAGACTACAAGCGTTGGCAAGAGCTATCGTTAGGAGTTCTCACAAAAGCTGAACTACTTAATGTGTTTGTACAGTTCATATACCGGATAGGAGGAGCAATTGCTGGAATATCACATTTCCGAAAGATTTTTTGTCTTTCCTTTTCTTTTTTCAATGCAGTGTATATGCAAAAGGGAACACTTCATTCCCGGAAGAGACTCTTTCTTCTCCAGTCAAGTTCCAAGAGGCTTAAATTATACATTTGCATGCATCATACAGGGGCAGAACATCTATTCTCACCAGGCCTGATATTGTTCCCTTGCACGACTAAATCATTTGAGTTTCTGAAGAAAATTACTACCTCATCATCAGACAACCTTTATAAGCACATAAATTACTAAAAGACCAGTCTAAAAATGTCGAAACCTAATAGGAGAAATGAAATAAAGAAAAAGGAGGAACTACAGGCTAGATTCCAATTATCGCTTGATCAAAGTAACAAAATGGCGTTGAATTGGTTGAAGGCTCGAGAGAAAGACCCGAAAATACTAAATTCATCACAAGCTGAAGACGATTCCTCATTTTATGACATGTGCATTATTCCCCAAGGTGCTGGATTAAAGGCACTTGAAAGAAAAGATATTGTAAAAGTAGGGGACTTTATTACTTCAGACGATTTTAAAAAGACAAAACAGCTAGAACACAAGAAAATGAAAACTACATCAAAACCAATGCTTGCCTTAATGAACAAAATGAGAGATGGTCAAAGAAATAACATAAAGAAGAATCATGAAAACCAGCGACTGAAATATCAACAGTTGAAGCATCAAAAAGAGCCGATCAAACCGTCGAACGATGATTCGGATTCCGAAGATGAAGACAGGGAAATTTTGCAATCTAGATCGGCCAAAAAGACATCAAACCTAATCTTTGACGTAAAGTCAAAGAGGAAGAAAGGAGGAAGGCCATTCTGATTTCGGTATTGAAATTGATCAGAGTATCTCCTACAAAAACGATCAAGTTGAAATTTGAATGCTATATTTGAGAGGGAAAAAGAGCGAACATGTTTCATTTCATTCATATATATTATTATATTCTATTTGATAGAACTGTATTAATTAATAATAATAAAAGACATAGCACAAGCTATGTATATCGTTAATAAATAGAACTCCAAAAATGACTATCAAAGGCAACCGGTCATTAAAAGCGAAATTAGGCTCGTTGATTAAAAGCGAAAACGTAACGAACCTAACTTAGTTTTCTTCTCTTTACTTCTTCTTGTTCGTCACTAGTTGTTGTATTGTTGATTATTGATTTAATCAATAATGGTTCTTTTGTGCTTTGTTTATCATCAAGCAATGAATTTACTGAAACTTTCCTATTCTTTACATTTGGTGTGACTGACAAGGATCTCAACTCTGAAATCGGGTGTGAGGAAACCGTTGACTTAAAACCTGGGGATGAATTGTTTGGTACTTGTGATTTGTGATCTGATTGTTGGTGTGTGATTTGTGGGGTGAAGCTTCTTAATGGACCAGCATATTCGGCATCTCCACTATTACTCCCTGGGGACAGAACAGTTGAAACACTATTAACCAACAGGTGTGGGTTGTATGATATCGGCGGTTGTACATTTGCAGGCAATGTTGGATCTTGAATTGAGTTATTCTTCAAGGAAAATGGGGTGACTGTACTAGAAAGGGATCCCACAGATGATACCGATGATTTGTTTGAGAATATTGATCCCTTGGAAGATGACTGGGAACTAAATGAACTACCGTTTGCAAGCTTTGAGAAATTACTTAACTTACTATTAGGAGCACAGCCATTAGCAAATTGTAACTCAGCTAAAGACGGCTTGAGCCTTTCATTCGGATTATTTGACAACAATGAGGGCTTCTTGCAGTTCTGGACTGGCACAGGATTGTTTGAACCCGGGCGCATTTGTACCAAGTGAACCTCCGTAGGAATACTCCTTGGTACTGATTGTGGAATTGGAGCTGTGACGAGATTAGTATTCGGGTAACTAGCCTCTGGAGAAACCGGAAGATTTGTAATGCGATCATTTAATAGTGGTGGCAAGTGTCTCATTTCCTCTCTTGGTGATGGAGCGTAAACAGAGCCTGTATTTCCAATAGTAGAAGGCAGAGGAGGGGCCAATGGATCAAAAAATAGTGATTGATTTCTCGGTCTGGAAGTTTTTGATTGTGCTCCATTGTTCTCTTCCCATATTTTTCGGAATTGTAAATTTGGTGTGTAGTGCTGTGTTTGCAGTGGTGATTTGTTTGAAGCGCCATTGTCACAGGACTGATTCGGAATTTCAGAACCAGGGGACCTTCTCTCAGGTGTTGTCACCCTTATCGGAAGTGGATTATGTGAAGTAACTGGTTGTGGTATCCGTTGAACAGGAACTTGTTGATAGTCCGCAGATGCCCTTGGATGCTGTTGCATCTGAGGTGGTATGTATTGTGTAGGTGTTTGTTCTATGGCTTGTTGATAATATGCTTGTGAGTATGGATTTGATACAACAACTGTTTGGTTCATTGCTGTTGTCGGAATTGCTTTTGACGGAAATGCCTGTCCCTGAAAATGAATTTGCAGTCTAGGTACTGGCTGGTAGAACATGTATTGTTGAACTGGGGTGGTAGTCGCATAATAATTAGTAGGATTATAGACCGTGTTTCCATTCCTAGAATAGTCATGATGGGGCGGGATATGGGATTGATGTATAAGAGGTTGATAATGCTGTTGGCTACCGGCATGATGATGATGATGATGATGATGATGCAGCTGAGGTAAATTATCACTATGATAATTTTGCTTTGCAGCGTTTGAACTTGATCTTCTTTTGATATAAATCAAAGAGCTTTCGTCACCTTTTCGAAACTTTCCACTCAGATGCTTGAACTCCCAAATAGGAGGAATATCTTTTTCATTATTATTTGTGGTAGCAGTAGTAGAATTATTGCTTGGGTCGCTCACTTTATGAAACCCGTACATATGCAATTGTCTTACAAAGCTTGCTACATTCCCATGCTTGAAATATCGGGTTAAACAATCAGCGAATTCTTTTCCTGGATATAATGCAAACGTATTTCCTTCGACATTAGTTGTAGACCACCAAATCAAATGTGATAATTTAGGGTCGTTTAGCATCGTGTAAAGCTTATGAACAAACGCATTCTTTTTGATACGTTGTTGTTGTTGGTCCAGAGACTTTTTCATCATTTTACTTTGAAATTTCTAATCTGTTTGCAACAATCTTTTTTCGTCTGTTTAAATTTTGTGGAGATTCAAAAGTATACAACTGCTTGTTGAATAATCCAGTTGATTTAAATTTCAATTATAGGCTGTGATGCATACAAGCGAAGGAATTAAAACAGGCTATTTAATTTTATGCTCGTTGTTTGTCTTGATGGGAATGTGTGAGCCTTTTTAAACCTTCCTTGAATAGAAATATTTTTATTTTTCACGGAAAATATTTTTGACAATATTTGAGACACAACTAATAATTAACCAAAAAAATAGCGTTTTCGGTGATGTAGTTTTATTTTTTATGTAAACTCTCTTCTTTGAATAGAAACGACAACAAAACAATATTCCTTGGGATAAAGGTTTCCACTTCTAAATAATATTGACGATCCGAAGAAAATTATTTGGTATTTTTTATCAACGATAAATTTTATGTCTTAAAAAATATTCAGTTGTTGACAATTTTTATTTTTTGTCAAATAAAGATTTGACTTTGCTGCAGCTTTAGTTATGCAGCTTAAACTAGGCAGACAAAAAAAAATTAAAATTTCAGTAAAAATAATAGTTGCTTTGTCTTGATTTATCCTGTTTGGTCTTAGATCAGACAAAGGACAATAATGACGGGGAGGGGGAGATGGAATGCGTTAAATGACAAGTTGATGCAGGGGGGGATTGTTGGTGTAGTCGTTTTATGATATGCCGCCCTTTTAAAACTGATATTAAAACTGGAAATCTGTCTCTTTCTGAGTCTCTTTCTGAGTCTTTTTACTATTGGTTTGACTGAAGTAGTGGACTATCGTACTAATAAAGTATCTGGGTGCATAAAGTTATGACAAACCAATGCTTGGTCGAAAATGTCTTGGATGTAAATAGTGATTATTCCTGTCAAGTGTTTAACTTGCTCTTAGGCAACTTGAGAAAAGATCGATGACTATAAATAATTGCAAGATGAGAGTAAAAATAAAAAGAATGGAAGCATATCATTTATATAAGTTCTATTTGATAAGTTTTTTAGAATTCAGAAGAATTGCTTCATAGTAAAAAATAATGCTATTTTTTATATTTTTTAGGGTAGTATTATTTTCTACAGAAATTTGTGTTTTATGCACAATTTTCGTAGTGAAGGAAACAAAAATGAAAAAGCGTGCTATCAACGCTAAAAAATATTAATTCCATTTTTCTTCTTAGAAAAGAAACGGAAGTAGAGAACGAAAATCGAAATATTTTATTTTCTAAGGTCTAATCTATTCCCAAAGAAATGAGGAAAAGTGTCTCAAAAAGGAATCCACCTAATTGCTTGTTAACCACAGCGAAACAGTTGTGTTTATTCTTGTCCATAATCACAGAAATATATGACGAATCGAAACTTCTCTGTTTACTATTTCTAAGCTGCAGGGGAATAAATGTCGATTGATGGAGTGGAACAAGATTATCGAACAACATTTTCCCTGAGAAAACATGCTTCTCGGAATCTTCTCCAACTACACGATAACTAAAAGAAGAAGAAAAATTGTTCTAAAAGAAACAACTAAAGATAGTTTAATCTCACAATCACTGGTTTATTGTTATTGTTATTTCTTTTACGGCGATATTTCGGATTCCTATTTCCTCAACAAGTCGCGTCTAATTGTGTCGCATTCTCTGGAGAAAATAAATGTGACATTGTAAATTTGAGACAAACGGCACCAAGTCAACTGGTTGCATCAATGGCTTAACAAGGTACGGGATATATGAAAAGGGAAAGGAGAGAAAACGGTACAAAGATAAACGTAGTATATCTTGCATGTTCTTTTGACATCAACTTAGTTAACAATTTTTACCTTTATGGAAAAAATAGGGTTTAACACTCAATTCAAAAGGTAAGATTCCTTATACTTAAAGATACATGGGTATACAGTTTACCATGCTGGACTCTAAAAGCTTATGATATACATGTTTCTGATTTTTCTTTTTCGATTTCGTACCAAGATTCACTTTCTGCTTCCCCCCACATATCAAGAAATCTGTTGCAACTAACCCCTTCCAACCAATGATAATGATCTAAGAAATTTACGAAGTGTAATTGACCTACCACGGTTGGACACGAGTTTATTTATACTTGCAAAACTACGAAGCCTTGTCAATGAGAGAGTGAGAGATACGTTTTAACGTTTTTTTTTCCAGTATATAACCTTATTGTGAGAAATGTGGATTGTCAGTAACGAAGTCGTTTTAACTTTAAGAATGGTCCACATCCTTGAAAGTTCCTGGGGTACAACTTTATCTATCTAGAACTCAAACATAAAATTTTTCTTGGTAAAGGAAAAGAGAACAAACTGTCCACATTCCACACTGTTCGTAAATTTAACTTCATAATCTCCAATTTCTATTTTCAAAAATATGGGAAAGCCAAGTAAATTTATGAATCTGAAGAACGTTTTTTTCTCTCACGACTCTGAAATAGTATAAATAGCCTAGTCTCAAACGTGAATACACCAAAATTGATTTGAAAACATACACCTGAATAGAAGTAAAGGAGAAGGTTTAATTGTAAGAAAATATTATAGGATGTAAGGATATAAGTTAAAATTAATTCAATTTTCAATCAACATATTGGACACGAGCCCCGACCGTGCCTTTTGGAAGGGAGACTAGGTCAATGCCAACTTACTAAAAATCTGATGTCAAACCGTCTCCGCCCACCCTGGCCACTATTATAAAAATAATATTAAAGTATTAAACTGAAATCCCTTGTTAGCAGTTATTGTTGATTTTTTTTTCCAGACTAAGAGTTTCGTTATAGTAAGTAAAAAAAACTCTTGTCAAATGATTGCAAAACAGAATAAAAATCTCTTCGACAATTTCTCAAGGAACCTAAAATAATAAACTTTAGTGACTCGATATTGTACACACATGTCTTTCTTCTTTTTAAGGTGTTAGAGTGGGACATTTATTTTCCAGTAGCATGTGCAACTTAAGATCAGACTTCCTGAAAACTTAATCCCATTTTGTTTTGAAACATTGAAAACTTGACTTTTTTTTCCCCACTTTCTTCAAGTATTCAGAAAGGTTAATTAATGATCTAATATAAGTCAAAATTGAATCAATTTATTTTTTTGAGCTATCAAGGTTACTGGTTATGATAATTTCCCAATGGTTAACGAATAGATTAAATAGGTAGACATAACTAATTCTCGTTTAATAACAAACTTTTCGCCCGTCTTTGTTTCTTTTTTTTATAGTGATAACCTACTTTGCTACGCAAATCATTCTTCTTTACCGTGAAAAGGCTTCCGAAATTAGCAAATCAAGGAATTTCACACTCATTGCAGAATTTAGCAGGAATTACCCAAGAATATCATGGAAATGGATAAAATTATTTTTTGTCAAATCAAGAAAAATAAATCTTTCCAGAAATATCCTACAATGGAATGACTTACGACTTTTGCTGAAGATAGAACTATAAAAGTTTTCTCTGATATATTGGACTATGATCTCATAAAGCGAAGGATAAAAGATATATCCTGGCGTGTCTTAGGTACCTGCCCACTAGCATAGTTCCTTTGGCTGGAGGTGGAGCATCAAAAACAGGAATAAATTTCTAGATTTCTATATTGAAAGCTAAACTTGTAATTAGAACCTACTTTAACACAGTTACTTTGACCGACTATTAAAATCTAATATAGCAAATCAACATTGGAAGCAATGTTTTACCTGCGACATGACTCCACCTAATCTAGAGGTCTTCAAAAGGTTGTACAAAGAAAAGAGAACTATAGAGCTCGTAGTTGTATACTTCACAAGAAAAATCCACCAAGTCCCAAGAAGAACAGCGAAAGAGCGGCGGAATACTTGCGACAGGAGATCTTTATATTTGGCCTCTTAAGCAATGTTACAGATTTTACTTTTTATTGCGATTAACTTGATTTCTACAATGATGTTGAGTATATATTTCCCCATTTCTTCGACCAATGCAAATACCGTCTTATTGATCCCATGGATGTTCAACTGAAGTAAATCCCTAAAATTGGTTCTGGTGTTGAATATGCACAAGAGAATTCAAAACGTTTTGGAAATGAGATTCTCAATCTTTCAAGAAAAATCAGGATAGTAGGTAATGCTCTACCAAGACAACAGCTTCTTAAAGAACAGAGAAGGATTTTATTTTCTTATTTCCACTGTTATTGACGAAATTGTTACATTGTTCTGGTTATTCTTTGTAGAAAACCGGCTTTTTCATGCGTGTCTCCGAATTATCACACAAATCAGCTAAGGTATCTTTAATCTTGGCCATAAGGAGTAAACTTGAATGTCGGATATTGATATCTCCAATTAACTGCAATAAAGGAAACCAAAAATTCTTTTTGGTGGATTTCGTTTTAATATCGAACTGTTGGAACTACAATAGAAGAACTCAAAAAAAGTAAATTAATTTAACAAATATTCTCTAAACTTAATCAAAAATTAGCATTACCTAAAGCTGTACAAAAAATGTTGATGAAAAATAGTCACCTATCAAATGTTGTTACCAAATGAAACTTGTCAAACAACTTTTTTTTAAATTGTGCTTTGCTTCTTTAACAACGACTTACCATTTAACATATCCGCAACTTGAATCATATCATCCCAGTGAATCGTCTTACCCTTTCTTAACTTAACATTAGCCTCGGTTTCATACAATTGCTTAACACAAGTAAACTTAAGAATATCCCCATGAATACCGATCACAACAGCAGAATTCTTTTGAACGTCCTCTTCCTCTTCAGAACTTTCACTTCTTTCGTGCTTTTGACCGCAACCATTCCAGCTTTCAATAAACTCAACTGCCTTCAATGCAAATTTCACAGCGGCGACTCTGTCATTTGCTGTTGGTGTATAACCTTGTTGGACATGACCAGGGATGGCGGTTCTGGTCTCAAATCTATGATTGGCATTCTCTTTGATAATATCTGCGATTAATTCAGTAGAATACACAGAACTTGCTTGTTCGTTTCTTACAATTAACTTTCCGTTATGATCTTCACCACGGTCACTTTCAAATACCTTGAATAATAATCCCAAATCTTGTTGAATTTCTTTCAAATTGATTTGTGATTCTGGAGTATAGGTAGCTAAAGCACCTGTAATCAAACCACAATAGGAAGCGACGTAACCAGAATGCCCCCCTTGAACTTCAACAACAAACACCCTTCTTCTGCTTGAGGAGGCAGATTGTTGAACAGCATCACAATAGCTGACCAATTGGTTCAAACAGGTATCAGAACCTAAGGAATATTCTGTACCTGGTACATTATTGGAAACAGTAGCCGGAACAACAACCATTGGAATTTCAAAAATTGGATAGCTTGATCTATGTTCGTATAATTCGTGTAAAGAAGTAAAAGCTTCGAAACCACCGATGATCATCAAACCTTGAATTTCGTACTTTTGTAAGTAAAAAGCAACTTTACCAAAGTCTTGTGATGGTAAAGATCTATTTGTACCAACTTCAGAACCACCTTTATTATGCCAACCTTCAACATCCAACCAATTTAACTTTCTTAAACTACCCTTTGCCAACCCAGTGAAACCATCTTGAGCAGCATATAAGCTATGTCCACGAGATAAGTTGTAAAGAGCGACGGCACGAGTGGCAGCATTTAAACCGGCAGATGCGGCACCTACATGGACAATAGCAATGTTTAGTCTTTGCTCTTCTGGCAATTTCTTGCTTCCGTCATCAAAATAGGAGATATCACGGAAATGTCTATAAGAGTCAAAGAAACTTGTATCCCTTAAACTCATAGCTTTGTCAAAATCTTTGTTTTCAATTGCAGTAGCAACATCTTTGGTTTGTTTTACAGCATCAACTAAAGGATACTTCACAATCTTGTTCTTTAAGACCCCAATCATCGGAGATGGAGTATTTGGGGTGTTTTCAAGAACAGCCTTGACTGCTTCAACACCTTGCATGGTGGCTAATCTTCTATCAAATGCGACTGCCGTACCACCTCTTTGGACGTGACCTAAAATGGTAATTCTGGTATCCAATCCTAGTTCAACTAACACCTTCTTAACGTCTTCAGAAGTAATTGGATTCAATTCATCATCAATGGCACCTTCTGCCACAATAACAGTAGTCTTTCTTCTTCCATAAGTTCTATGTCTTGAACAAACATCCTTTAATTCTTGTCTCCAAGTAGCTGCTTTTGGTGGTCTTTCAGGAATGAAAATAAAATCTGCACCAGTAGCTAAACCAGACATTAAAGCTAACCAACCACAATGTCTTCCCATCACTTCTACAACGAACGCACGAGAATGGGAAGCAGCAGTGGCTCCGATATAGTCAACCATTTCTGTAATTCTTTCCAAAGCAGAAAACGCACCAATTGTAACATCAGTACACGACATATCATTATCGATAGATCCGACCAAACCTACGATAGTTAAGTTCTTGTAGGGAGTAGCTTGTTCCTTAGTCAATCTTCCTGTGGAGATCAATTCTTCAACAAGGGATGGCCATTCACTTCTAAACAAGTCCGCCCCAGTCAATGAACCATCACCACCACATACAACTAATGCATCAATACCATTGATGATCATGTTATAAGCTCCATCTAACCTACCAGCACGTTCTCTGAATTCCTTGCATCTCGCAGTACCAATTGAAGTACCACCAAGCGACAAGTATGAACGAACTTCGTCCCATTCCATTTTCTTCAACAAATCACCACCTTTAACTAAACCTTCATACCCTTCGTAAACAGCAAATACATCGCACCCATAGAAAATACCAGCTCTAACAACTGCTCTTACAGCAGGATCCATACCTGGGGCATCACCACCTGAAGTCATAACCGCAATTTTCTTTTTTCTTGCCTTCGGTTTAAGACTTGATTCATCTTCAAAGGGTATTTGAAATTTCTTTGTTGCTTCGTTTCTTGTGGATAATATTTCTTGAGTTCTAAAGTTAATAAAATCATCAGCAGATTCAAAATGCTGTTTAGATAATGGGTTTCTGGTACTGGAAAAGGAAAGAGTATTACTCATTGGATCTTCGGCAATAATTGTAAATTCATTGACCTCGCCATACTTAATATTTTGATTTTCTAATATATTCTTGACTTGATCCAAATTAGTAGTAAAGAATATAAATTGTTTAGGAACAGTATTCAACGGAGCATTAGCCGAGAATCTAATTTTGATGACCGTCGAATCAGTTAATTGCTCGGTACTATCACCATCATAGACTTCCAATTCTTGCCATGGGCGCATATTTCCATTTTCATCAACGTTTTGTAATGGGAAACTTTCTAACCAAATTTCTCTAGTAGATTCCTTAGCTACACCCAATTGCAATTTCGGATTACTTGCTACTGCAGCACTACTACTATTAGTTACTCTGGAAAAGTTTTTAGTTAATCTGAACCCGAGTCTATTGTAAAACTTGGCGGACTCATCAAACTTTTTCTGATCATCGGTAACAAGGGATACGAAACTTATCCCATCCATTCTTTCATTTGGAATTGATCTAAGCATCTCTGAGAGCGTTCAACTGTAGAATTGACAGAAAGAAGACAAGAACAGAATTGCTTTATCAAAGAAAAAAACGTCGTGATTGTTATAGTTGATGGATAAGGGAACAAGTGAAATTTTGCTTTAATCATCAGGTGTCGCAATACGGAGTAACAGGAGCCGGTTTTGAATATAATTGCACGACCCCCCATTTTTCTCCATGAATAGAAATCTCAATTTAATTTAATTGTTCCTTCAATTTTCCGATTTACTTTTTTTCCATCCTAAAGATCAATTACTGCAAAATTATTTGATCTATATTTCCTATATTTCAGGAACAATTTATATATCAGGAATTACACTTGTATTTTTCATTATAAAAACTATAACCAGTTCAAAATAACTACTAGCTCCGTAACTATAATAGTAAGGAAGGACAAAGATATGAGTCCTCCAGTATTCTTATCATCATTTGCGAATTGAATAAACATACGGTCAGATATACTTGCGTTCGTAAGACTAGTTGACGGATCGACGATGGAGCTGGAATTCAGATATTTTCCTTCTGAAGTCACATTGTAGTACGCATTCAGAGGCTTCGTCGTTTTTACCCCACTTGTAGATTCAGAATAATACAAAGGCGCTTCCTTTTCTGTGGCGTTTCTAAGTAGTTCTTGATTAATTGTACTATGCATTACCGGGAATTCATATAATCCTTCTGTAATAGTTGTCTTTCCGTTAGATGAATTTTTTTGCAACAATTTCACTGGTGATAACTTTGGTGGTTTTGTAGCTGAAGGTGGAAAAGATGCTTTGGCTGCCACCTTCGGTATCTTCTTCACCACTGTTTTAGCAAAGATGGTAGTAGATGGAACAAATGCAGGTTTTGTAGCAGTATATTGGCTATTGGGAGGAACAAATGTGGTTCTTGTTACAGTTGGTCTTATATTCAATGTCCTGGTTGTAGTTTCTTTTTGTGTGACAATATGTTTAACTCTATCTGACCCAAATATTTTACCATTCTTGGCCTCTAAATGTAACCATTTACCATTAGGTAAATTTCCATATGAATAAGCAAGACCACTTGAATAATCCACAACGTTAACATTTTTCACTTGCATTGTAAAAGGGGCTTTCGAATAATCTGTTTTGCCCCCTGCCCAAGCAATTGTCCCGTTGGTGTTGCTATCATCCCCACCTGCCCATAAGCTGAATTTAAGAGACATTGGTGATGTCGGAAATCCATATTTATTGTTGCTATTGACAGCTCTAACAATCTTACCATTCAAAGTTATCGTGATTCTGTCCGGTGTCCACTCAACCCCATATCTATAGAAATTATCCAATGGAGAACCTGGCATCTGATGATACTTCCCTCTATCATAAGTACTAACGTTTCCTTTTATAAAATAGTTCGTCTGAAATTCATATGGATCTCCACCAAATATTTCAGTAATGTCGATTTCATCTAAATCGTCGCTTTGTAGGTAAAACGAACTAATAATACCTTTTCCAGTAGCTCCTTTAATATCAGCTTCTACCTTTCCATACATGATGTAGAAACTTGAAACGAGTGAAGGATTGTCATATGCTTTGGATATCGTAAGCAGCATGCCGTTTTCATCAAATTTGACCCCCCTGCGACAGCTGGTAATTGCAAAGAATTTGGTACCAGTTTGAAATGTTTCAAATATGGATGTACTCAAAGCCTCATTACTTACCAAACATTTGTTATCTTTAAGTGGATTACACTTTATACTCTCAAATTCTTCTTGGCAACCTTCTTCATCAGGAATTGCAGCTACTACCAGGATCATCTTCGGAATTATTATGAGAATTATGAATACCCATGAAAAATTGGATTTGATTATATCTATTGTTTTCATTTGTTGAAATAGACTATGAATTGTATGGATCGTTTTAGCCGCTAAATCGAATGTAGAAAAAAGTTGACAATCAAAATCTCATTGTTTGCAACTTCAAAGGGACTAACGCGTCCCTTTATAGTATGAGAGAAAAAAAAAATGGATTCAACATATCAAATCAATCATATCTTTAAACGCATCATACCAGAAAATTCAAACTGCAATATGAGTGAATATACAGAAGCACATAGGGTGTTGCTTACAAGCATACGGTCATGTAGATATATTGATCAAACAGATTTATTAGCAAATTTTGAACTCATTTGTAATGCTTTCAAAATCGAGCAACCACTGAATGAATTGCTAGACAATTATATTGGTACTATAAACTCAAAAATATCACCCCAAATGTTTAAAATCGAAAGGAAAAAACATGAAGTCAGTGGTGAGTTATATTATGTTTTTATTAACACAACACCAGATGATGTCATCAAGCAAAGTACGACTTTTTCGCCAATGGAATTGGAAACTATTAAGGGATTAATTGATGATATCGTGGAAGCTGCCGATTTTAACTTCTCACTTGGAAGGGTCAATGCACAACAGAAAATAGCTGACATTTCAAATAAGAGTTTGAAAGAAGCGACTACATTTATTACCGAATTGATCGATCAAGGATGGTTCAATGTGACTCTAGGGGACCGGTTGGTTTTGTCGATTAGAGCGGTTTGTGAATTGAAATCATACTTAATTGATAGGCATGGAATTTACAACTCACAGAGTGATGGAAAAATTTTGGTTTGCGGCCAATGTAAAGAATTGGTCACAATGGGTCATGTTTCCCTTTCAGAAAATCCTCTCAGTTTCCATAGAAAATGCTACGATGTCTATTGCAGAAACAATAATATCGAGACTGATGAATCTAAATTGCTTCAAGTAGGGCCAGACCCAAATTCTATATAGAATGCATATATATCATACAAAGTAATCCAACCTACACATCAAAACTATCTAAATATTGTGCTTCCACTTCATCCAATAAATCCCAATACCACTCTTCAATGACCATCTCTTCATATCTATCGCTAAGAGGCCTGATTTCTGGTTCGCTGGGTGGCGGAAATTCAAAAACAGGGCCAGGATTAATACTAACTGCCCCCTCTTGGAATGCCGAGAGCATTGGAAAATAGCCCAAGCTTCCATCATCAGTGTTTCTGTACTTTGGATTTTGCTGTTGTTTCAAAGTAGGATTCATACTTAAATCATCCACATCTTCTAAATTCGTAGGAAGGAAAGAATACAAATTTTCAATTCTCTTGTGCTGTTCAGTTCCATTTTTAAAGATTCGGATTCTGGAATTTGGAATAGTTGGAATGGTCTTCGTCTTATCATCACTTTCTAAGACAGCCTTTTCACCAAACACGGTTATTGGATTAAGCAAGTGTTCCATTACCTTTGTTGAGGTATACTCATATTGTTCGTAGTATAATGCATTTTTATATCGAATTGGGATTTGATCTCTTAAAATGTTTCCATACACATTAAATTTCATATTTTCTTCCAAAGACTCCTTCTTGGTTAGCTTTCTTCTTTTTTTCGAAGCTTCCTTATGCTCTGCCTTCTTTGACTCCTCCAATCTCTGGCTTACAAATTGCTCCAAACTTTCCTTTTGTTCGTCCAATGATGGTAATTCTACTAGGAACCCGATTACATCTCCAGTACTAAATCCATTCTCAACTATAAATTCTTGTCGTCTACTAAGTGTCATGAATTCCCCATTTACATCTCTGATCCCATACCCGTACCCATCAAACCCAACTGGTGCTTCCAAACTGGCTTCTCTTCTTCCGATTCCAATTCTCACATGACTTTTGGTATCTGCATGTATTATCTTAAACTCAAAATAATATATTCCTTCTCGTATTCCAATATTTGTTCTAGCAGATCTCCATCCTTCTTGTGCTGTGATTGCTTTCAATTTTTGATCATAGAGAATGCCATTTGATCTGTCGAATAAACTTATACAAACTTCATAAGGAACCACGTCGGTTGTTGAATATAAATTAGAAGGAAATTCCGTGCTGGGTCGGCACGGTTTATATTTGAAACCCCTTTTGTTGAATGGGTGATCTTCAGATTGGTAAAATTTTACATTGTTAATAGTTGTGATTTCATTTGGGGCAGGAGTATTTGGGGCAAATATATCCAGCCTTTTGAAAGAGACTGGTTTCAATCTCGGATAAATTACAACATTGTGTTCTCTTTGTTTTTCCTTCAGTTTTCTTTCCAATTCTTCTTCTTTTTGTCTTTCTTTGGATCTTGTAGAATATGTATGGGTTGCATTGGCTGAAGAAGAAGATGGTGTTGGAACATCTCCTGGAGCTAATTGAGAATTCGCTTCCGTCTGCACCTCAATTGAACTAGATTCTTGAACCTGCGGCTCTATAGAAGGTTCCTCTGAGATTCCTTTTTCTATTTGATTCATTGTATGTTTCAACTAGGTCAAGACTAGTCAAGGTACACCACCAAAATTGAGAGTTCTCAACAATTTCGGCCATATAAAAAAACAATTTGGTCGTGCGAGTTCCAATATCGAGAGAATGACAACATCCTGCTCTCAAGACACAAGAGGTACGCCATGAACAGATATAAGGATCCTGTGCTTTGGAAACAAATCAAACATCAAGAAAAAGACGAGATTCAAATTAGGAAAAATTGTCATTTATGAATCGAAATTAATGACATTATAAAACATTTGGATAAGGCCTTCGGTTTTTCAAATGAACATTGTGCAAAGAAAGGTATTTTTGAATTAACTCAACTTTCTTGTTACATCACTATCTGCTTATTGTATGTTTATCTATTAAACATTCAAATCTTCGATTCACACGACGTAACCTTAGAGAAGCCACGAAAAACCCTTATCCAGAGGGCTTCTCGCCCAAAAACATGGGGAAACCCTTCAACCCACGTGGGCAAGATGGTTTCAGATTGGTGGGTATTAAAACCCACCTTCTATTATTTTGTTTGTTTGTTTACCTTCAGTTATTCAATATTGTTTAGAATACAAAAAAATCCTCAGGGAAAAAGTGTCTGCATTAATAATAATCACAAAGTTTGAGCTTCAAAGTTCTTCTTTAATTCTTTTTTTTGAATTCTAACAATGGAGCTCCTGGAATGTACTCTTCTTTTTTTTTTTTTTTTTTTTTTCTTCTTATCACATATACAGGCTTCTTTTTTTTTTCAGTTCGTTTCTTGTTACCGTATATCATAGACTTTTGGGAACAAGTATTTTAGATGGAAATATTTTCTAATTGTTGAATTATTTCTGCGGAAAAGGGTTTCGAAATGAAGAAATCCGTTTGGCATATGAAAATTGTATGCAACTTTTTTCGAAGTCTCCAACGGTAAATTCTGTGTCATCTTTTTAGGTGCTTCTTGTCCCGTTATTTCAAACTACTGTCAAGGATGCATGTTCAACACCCCTCTTCTCCGCTCCATTAGATAATAAATTTTTACTTTATTAAACCGAGGCGCTAACCTTGCAAAGTTTGCGGTTTCCTCATTTTCAAAAGAATGATCCGTTTCTACTTTATTTTATGCACATTTTTGTCTACAGCACCTTGTTTCTCTAGATAGGCAATGAAATCGTTTTACTATATGAATCTGCTTCTTCTTAACAAACCTTTCTATACATTTTGAATTTGTTCTTACAAGACAGAAGGCTTCTAAAGGCGTCTCTCTACCTCACTGATTAAGTGAAGGATAGTTGTTACTTGACCCCTTAAAATGTGTCAACGAACGTTTTATTTTTTGAAAGAAAAAAAAGAAATAAATAATTATTTTGCCTTCATTATTAAAAAATAGATCTGGAATATTTTTCAGACCTTAACTTTTCAAATTCCACCCTTGATTTTGTGCCGTTTGATATTTTATGTTTTGTACATATCCGGATTTACCTTCCACTCATATAAAGACGCAATTCGAAACGAACATCAGAACAAAGCTGACTTGCATGAATTGTTATTCGTAAACCATTATTTTGTGCTTATCGTATTATTATTTGTCTAAATGAATCGGACCGAAAAAACATTCTTTCCTTTATATGGAATTTTAGATACAAATTTTTAACTTCTGAAAAAGGTAAGATGATGACCAAACAGATTTCACCAAAAAGGATTTCACATTTATTTATGAATTATTTATTAGCTGTAAATCTGTAAAAATTGTACAATTTCGTAACATCAATCTAAATCTTATGACTTGAGAAGCATAACCTATTATTTTGAATACTAAGCGCTGAAGAAATTTACTTTAAGCCTTGGTGAAATGATTATTGAAATATTTTATTGGATTACGAGGTACAGGCTTAAGAATAGTAAACAATAAAAATAAAATAAATACTTGTGCTGACAAACCTATTTGAGAAATATGAATTCTAGATCATACAGGACACATTGTAACCCTTTTCAATTATGACAAATTTCCCACCTTACTTCGGTGATTGCAAAACATCTGTCTATGGCTCAATGAACAGTCTTCCACCAGGGTGGCAATAACTATTTACTTCCCCTGTAACTTTGTGCCTGTAGAAGCTTGTATTTCCGTGTATAAAACCATGATGAGAGTAGAGACTTCTTCATATCCTGCTCCAAAAATTTTGGTTGTATTGATCGTCTTCCCAAACACTTTCAAACAAAAAAGGTACTTCTAGACAGCTCATACCCCTGATATTTCAAATAAACAATCAATAGCCGAACCACTTTCTAATCGAGTTCTTTTCTGCCTTGAGTCTATTAGTTGCTCTCCCTGTATCGTGCAATAATGCTTGACTCTTTACCAAAACCTTTCCTTTCTGATTCTCAATTACACTTTCCAAAACAATAGTCCTGCCATCATTCTCAGGACTTTCCTTCTTTCTGGTTTTCACTATTAAAAACTGATTAGCAATTGTTGGTCGTTTATAATTGATTGTTAGATTCTCAACTTTAAAATCATCCTTTAAATTAGAAACTGTTGAATTTGAAAGAGATGCATTACGCTTAAAGGTTTCATTTAATATTGTTGCAATAATTCCACCATGAACAATGAATGGATATCCACATAGTCTATAACCAACATGTATCATGGTAACCCCTTCGTCTGTTTCGATATTGTGGAAAATGACAGGCTTGATTAAAATTCCGCCTGGTTTTGCCAAAGTTCTATTTGTTAAAGTGGGTTCATGATATTCTTCCTGATTCTTAATTTTGGATTGATTATCCAAAACATTTCTATCCAAATTCTCCCAGCTCAGTAGCTTAAACCACTGATGTGTGTTTTTAGGATGCGTAAGTTGTTGGTATATAGGGTGGTTTTTCATTTTAAATTCGAGCTGTAAAGGCAATATATCAGAATGCTTACTATTATTATCAGATGATGTGAATTCCTCATAATAGTTGAATAAGGTTTCATTGTAGGATAAGTAACTACCCAATAAGAAGAATGCCGCAGTTGATTTCCAATTTATCCAGGTGGGGGGCTTTTGTCTTCGAAGGAACTTCAATGGGGAATCATGTTCTGATCGAGTGGCATAGTTCCTGGTCACTGCGATTGATTTCAAATTAGGCCTTCTGAAAATAGCATTAACTAAATTTCTATTCATTGTGTTAACTTTATGGTATTTCTGATAATTAAATGGGAAACTTGATTTTCGTGGGGCATTTTTTTGGGTCAAGGGGACCAATGAAATCTACAGGCCAAGACTGATATTTTCTCCTGCAGTACTTGAATTACCATGTACACATCCAAGTTATTTAATCTGCTCTAGCTAAAGATATTGCTTATATGGTGAACCACTTTTGTGAATTAGGTTGTAGGTCAATTTTATACAACGTGGGCAATGCTATTTTGGGTTATGCATTTTCTTGGTAATGAATTTTCATTTCGAGGTAAGACTTTTCAGGAGGAAGTCTACATCCTTTTTTTGGCTACTAAGTGTTAAATTAGAGGGCTACCTAGTGTACGTAGTACGGATAATTTGACAGTGTACATTTTAGGGTTCTTCAATAAAAAACAATGTATGAAACTTTCTCTAGTAAAATTTTCACTTAACCTATTTATATTATTAGATTTTTTGTTTGTGCAAAATTGTAACTATAATGAAATTATATTAAAGTGCCTACATTGCTACATTCCTAAATACGTGGGATTTTCTTCCCTATGTATCTGTAGTTCAGTGTCACACTTATCGGACGTCTTAGAGATACTAAAAGCATGCAATACTTGGCAATAAGAGGGCGCAATTAGTACCAATAAGACTGCCAAGTGAGATAGTATATTGTTGCACTCTAGACAATTACATAAACAATCAGTCCATGTCTGTATTTGCTAACCTGGACAAGAAACATATTTTCTTGGGCAGGTCTTCTAAACGAACGTTCGACGATGTACTAGGTACTATACATAACTGTCCGACATCCCTTCAGTTCAACACTAAGTGATCACAAGACGGGTGGGACATTAATAAATCTATTAAATAAATAAAATCTAACTATAAAATCAAAACAGATATAACAATAAGGGATTTTTCAAACATCGATCTGTTTCAAGGGGAAGATCAATTGTTCATAAATAATTTGTCAATGTTTCTTAATTCCAAAGACGTCTCAAAAACCTGAATAATCCTCTTTTCTTCTTTTCTTGCTTCTGTTGAAAAGCTTGTTTAGGTGAGGAATTATTTCTATTCAGCTCCTTGGTTTTCGGCAAATCTTTTGAAAGACTCGAGTACCTTCCGTTAACATCAGGGGCATTAGAAGAGACTGAAATATCCAGATATGGGGATGTGGAATCCACCATGTTCCTCGAAATAGGTGACAGGTTGTGCAAAGAGTCGTGAATTTCAGAGACAGTAAGGGAAGACAGCGGCGGCGTTGCTCCTACTGAGAATCTCATTCCAGTGGGAGGTGTTAAACCGTTCGAGGCACAACTCAAAGCAACGGGTGTCTGCATCTTAGTTAGATTGTTATCTGTAGTACCCTTTTCCATGTGGAGCGATTTATTATCGGGATCAAAAAGGACAAAGAAAATAAAGGTAAAAATACCTTTCCAAGTTTCCCACATTGGGCCATTGCTTAAATTAAACTTGGTATTCTGCGTCGATTTTAAGTTTTGGATTATTGTTTCCGAAAGCTTGCCAAGTAGTTCATTCAACTCATGGACTTCATCGTGATTGTCTCCACGCCAAAACTTTGCATGATTTCTGTAATTCACATGCAGACCCTGATTAAACATTTGGATATGTGTTTGAGCCATCTCTTTGAGATTCTCATACTTGACATCCCTAAAGTATACAAAATAGACATTATTGATTCTGCTTAAGTCTTCTGCATCAGTAATCCCTTTTTTGCTTGGTAAAAGGGTCTCAATATTTTCTAGGAAATAATCCAATACGTGAGTGTAACATGATATGATTTCTGGAATTGAAGGCAATAAAGAACAGAGATTATCCAAGCTCTCGAATCTTAAATCATGATAGCAATCGTTCCAAAAATTGAAATCCGTTAATAGCCCTCTAACACTAACTGTTCGTGGTTTGTTTGACTCAACATTGCAGTAGATTTCATCAAGTCTGTTAAATATTCCATATACACCTTCTGAATTATGAGACAGTTTTATATTCAGGTTTCCTGAAAAACTGGGAGAAACCTTCACCATTTCATTTATGGAAGAATCACGACGGATACTCGAGAATTTGTCTTCACGAATCCAAGAGTGTGTTTGTTTGATCTCTTTTCCAAAGGCAGACATGCACGTAAATTCGTTCTCTGTACTGGTTATGCTTTCAAAATAAGTGCTTTTCAAAGTCTGGATCAGATCAGGTGTAAATACTTTTTCAAATCCTCCAAAGTCATTCAAATCAAAATTCATTTCTTGGTACTTGAGAGTCTTTATCAATTGAGTATATTCCTTTTCGTAGGCCGTCAAAGAGAGTTGAAAGTAAGTGGTATTAACATATCTATTGGCATTCACGTCGTACACTTTCTTTGTTCTAACTCCATTACGAGGGGTGGTTTGACTTTTTGCTTTTGACAACGAAACTGCATCTTCAGAGTGGATTCCAAGATGGGAAGATCTTGAAATGCTTGAAACTCCAGTACTACTTGAAAGTGAGGATGTGGTTGAGGAATGAGACACTCTTCGCTCATTTCGCAGAATCTTATTTGGAATCGCATTGGCATCGACCTCGTAAAAGAAGCTCATAATTAACAAAGGGGAATGTTTCTTGCTGCTTCTTTGAACTAAAAGAAATGGACATTTTAAAAAAAATTCTTGAGAAAACGTTGAGGTTTAAATACTTTTTAGAAGGATGTCTTATCATATATTTTACCGAGGAGCGTAACTTGTTGAGCACCTCACCTTCATTCTCCGTTTAAACATTCCAACATCAAAGCTTACTTATCCTGCAGGTAGATCTTCAGTTGCGATCTAAATATAATCGATAGCAATGCTATTTTCCATACCTAACCTAGCCTTTAGATAGTCAGTGTATCATGTCCATAAGGCATAACAATGGGTGATACACAAACTGATTGAAAATAGTTGACCTATGCAGCTAAAAAATACTTCGCTTTTTTCTTCTATCAAATATCACAACTTATCACGCAAGGCGGCATAAATTCATATATTTGTTGAAATTCTTAGTCCCACATCACTGAAAGTCTCTAGACGCACAGTGTAAGAAACCTTAATTGAGCCACAGTTGTTGTCAATTTCAAAATGGATTAGAATTAGTACATATGCAACGTCCCTCAAAAAAAGAGAACCCCTTCAAATCAGGAAGGGTGAACTACATGTTTTCTTGTCTATTTTTCAATACACAGTTTAATAAGAATTCCATGGAAAGGAGTCAGAAATTACTTTACTTGTGTTAGGTTAAAGAAGAATTCAGTGTGATTGTATCAAATAGTCTGGAGAGGTGTTTCAAAATGCATGTAAGTGGGTATGTCTAACCAAACATGAGATAGCATAAAGTAGATGGATCTTAGAAAATTGAAAACCAAAATCAGATGGTTAAGTAAAGTTTTATAACAGGGATTCTTTTTCCACTAAAGGTTAACAAAAGTTGAATCGAGTTCCTCTCTTTACTGAACATTGGACTTTACAATCTTAGATATGAATCTTTATTTTTTGTTGGTTTTTGCCCCTGAGCATTGACACTAAGCAACATAAAAAATAAATATTATTATTGGATCAGCAATATACGAGCCGATGCGAAAGAAAAAATGTGAAAGAAAATAAAATTGCGAATAAAGAAGAAAAAAAGATCAATTTTTTTTTCGATATTGTAACTAGAATTAGTAGTGTTTTATAAGGAGGATTGAATCAGGATATGGATTTAAATAATCTTAACAAGAAGAGGGAAGTTTGGATCCTTATATAGATAAATCGGAAGAAGTGAACTAGAATAGTCACGGAACTAGTAAGTTGTGGGGAATATATAAATGAGTAGCCAAGCCTCTTGTTAGAGGAGCCACATTATCTATAGCCAAGAGCTGATAAAAAAGCTAAGCCAATTTATTGCAATCAGTAATTTACAAGAACGTTGTGCGGAGTACAGGTTGAAAAAAAAACAATTTTGGGATGTAATCCCGAGTTCTAGCCAAGAAATCTAGAAACAAAGAGCTTTGAAATAAAAACAAATGGTAAACACGATGGAATCCAGAAAAAGAAACTACATAACAAAACTAACAATTAAGAAGAAATATAAATGGATAAAGGAAATGTCGTATAGAGTGCACAAATGGGAAATGGGTATAATCATGGCGTTAACAAAGAGCATAGCTAAAACATAGAACAGACATTTCACAAAGTGAAAAAAAGTGACACAAAGCGTCATTACATAAAACATTACAAACGGAAATATGAAATTATGAGATGGACAAAGTCCTAAAACAGGCATATACTAGGGGATAAAATCTCAGAAATAATATGTAGAATTAGTTTAGAATTATCGAATATACAAGTGAATACTATAGTTTAAACAATGATAGAAGAAGTAAATAATAGTAACAATGGTGAGTACGAACCTGACCTTCAACATTACAGACATATATTGAGAACAATATATAATGTACGTCTACAAAGGAGGAAGATGGATTTATGCATAAATTGGGTATATTGAAAAAAAAAAAGCATTCACGAGCCAACGTATTACTACCGAGTGTATGACTAGTGTGGGACTAAGACCAATTCCACTAAAAAAAAACCCTGACATATTAGGCTTTCCAACAGAAGCTGAAGAACCGGATTTAATCGGGAGGACTAGTAACCACTATCCACTTACTGGGGCTTAGTACCCTTCCGGAGCCCCTACTATAGTAGTTGATGAATGTGCGCCTAACGCGGTACATACCTTTTCTTGCGAAGGACTTCGGTCCTGAAATCTTATCATGTGAAATGTACACCTTTGTATAATTATCATATGTGATAGATAAAAATGTAAATGGTCCATAATAAATATACAGTTTCTAACAACCACGAGAAACACAAAATTAAAAAACAAATTTCCGATACCGGGAGTCGAACCCGGGTTTGCTCGGTGAAAGCGAACCGTGCTAGCCGTTACACTATATCGGAATTTTATAAATTTTAAATCTATCGAAATATTTACATCCATTATAATTTTATCACGTGATATAACATGTGATCAAGATTCTTGTTTATCATTGGTGGAATTGCAAAGGTTGCAAATATTTTTTACCTTTTCTCATTATTCTTTTTTCCATTCTTTTTTTTTCCATACAATCTATTTATTAAACTTCTCATACATAGTTATATTGTTAACTTTACTGAAATATAACAAAAGGTGAAAAATCAGAGGAAAAAGATAAACAAAACTTACTTTTATGCATAATTACCTCATCTCCCTAATGGTTTGATCCTTCATTCAGAATTATCTGTAAATTGAAAATTTTCTTGAAAAAACACAGCCTGTTTAAGACTATGAATCAAAATCTGATCTCTCTCTGACGCTGTCAAATCCACGATTGCCCTTCTTTTAGAAAGAACTGCCAACTATCTTAACTTTTCTAATAAAATAATTAATTCTAGAAACAATTGATAAAAAAGTTGATCAACATTTGTACTGGTAATTTACCTTGGATTTACTTTACTTCTGTTTGGATTCGAAGTACTGTCGGAAGAATACACAAAGAATTTTGTATTTATGTCATAAAACGAAGATTGCTATCACATTTTACAGACCGCTACTCTCTTTAGTTCCAAGTTAAGACTGTTAATTAGAGTATTCTCTTTTGAAGTTTTGATTATTCTTCTCATCTAATTTTTTTATCATTTTGTTATATTTCAATATGTATCGTGTCTTAGAATCTTACTAAGCAGAATTATAAATTCTGAAGGAAATAACTTTACAATTGGGGAAAAATTTAACGAAAAATGAATAAAAGATCAATGGGGTTCCAAGACAGGAAAAAACTTCTATAAAGCGAAGCTTTATCCAAAACAAACAAAACATTCAATATTCATTGAGTTGTTCTTTTACCGAGAGTTGTAAGGTTTGCAAAACCCTTTCCTGAAAAGATTTCCTTGTGGACTCTTAATTAATATAATGTGCAAGTCGCACGACTTTTTTTTGGTAGAGGAAAAATTTTTCGTTAGGCAAATTCTTCATTTCTAAAGTAAAAGAACTCAAGAACAATCGGTTACAGGCTAAGTAGCTGAAGGGATATAATAGATCGAGTGAAATGATTAGAACATCTATACGTAGGTCCTCGACCAAATCAATACCATATCAACCGGTTCCAGTAAATAAATATAATCAAGCGAGATCAGCGTTCAACTTTAAACCACAGGAATCTGAAGGATTGGTACACAACCCACCATCAGCTATCATTAAGCCATTCATGCAAATTCCAAGAGTTTTCTTGCCTCCAAGTGATCCAAGATGCACATTAGAAAGTCACTGCAAATACACCAAAGAAGTTATATCCGAGATGCCGATGATTAAACAATATTTTATCAACAAAGACTTCGTTTCCCCAGAAATTGAAAAAGAAATTAGAGAATTAAGGCAAAGCAACCATGCTAAGTGGACTCTTAATGAACTTGGTAGAAAGTATAACTTAGATACAACTGTTGTTATGCATATTGTCGATTATTGGAAAGAAAAAAAGAGAAGAGTTATACAATCAAAAGAATCCTTTGCAGATTCCAGCCAGCAAGCCTCAACAGAAGAGGCAAGAATAGAGACCACACCCAGGAAAACCAAGAAAAAGGCCTCCGCTGAACTTGCTAAAAGAAGAGAGAAATTGTGGCTCTCTAACCAATATTAGAATCGAATACTAAGGGAATAGCTGCAAACATCCAAATCCGAGCAAAAAGTAACATTGGTAGTAGTCTTGAGTCCATAGCATGTACATAGATATAGCATAGGTAGTTTGTAGTATAAAAGCAATAATCCTTTTGTAGTCTTATTTTACTGTCACTTTGTAAATGTGTATTTCGGACTGGTTTGCACTACCAACCTTTTACTGATGGTGAGGGCAAGTGAAAAAAAAACGTTCACTGAGTTTATTCAATATGGGATCTTGTCGATAACGAACTCGAGAGATAAATATCAAGAATGTCAGAGGTATGTACTGGTTATACTTCTTTTACAAATGGAACCCATTACTAACTATTTATCATTTAGCAACAATCACAACAAAGGCAACAGCCCCAACAAAGGCAACACAGAAGAAGAAATAATCAAAATACAACAAAACAAGAAGGTCCAAAGAAAGAAGCAATTTTGGATTTAAACAAATACAAAGATCAAGAAATAAGAGTTAGATTCATAGGTGGAAGACAAATAACTGGTACTCTTAAGGGATTTGATCAATTGATGAACTTAGTTTTGGAAAATGTCAAAGAAAACATCAGAGGTATGTGTAACATTATCTATAGTCCAACATACAATAATAATGACTTACTAACAATAAATACAAATTTAGATACAGAAGATGATGCCGTATTAACCAAAGAAACCCGCGATCTTGGATTAGTGGTTGTAAGATGTACTTCATTATTGACTATTTCTCCAGTTGATGGAAGTGAAATTATCGATAATCCGTTTATTCAAGCTGAAGAACAATAGATAATTTCATTTTATTTCTACAGAGACCAATTGAAATATAGTTGTAATATATAATATAAACCAATATTCGCATGTATTCTATAAGGATTTGTTAATTCTTACCTGAAATTCTTCTCCCACAAAAAATAAAGTTCATCGCAAGATTCGAAATTTTTCCTTCATGATTGCTTCAAAACGATTAGAATCTTCTACTTATAAATAAAGATTTAACATAATGTCGGTCGCACTGGAAGTTGGAAAGAATGTAATTTTGCTTCCTCAAACTAATCAATTGATAGGATTATATTCGATCATCCGTGATCAAAATACCAAAAGAGGCGATTTCGTATTTTATTCCGATAGAATTATCCGTTTATTAGTTGAAGAAGGTTTAAACCATTTACCAGTAGAGGAAGCTTTGATTACATGCCATGGAGGTAACACTTACAAGGGGGCCAGATTTGTAGGCAAAATTTGTGGTGTATCCATTGTGAGAGCAGGTGAATCTATGGAGATGGGATTAAGAGATTGTTGTCGTTCGGTAAGAATTGGTAAGATCTTAATTCAACGTGACGAAGAAACCGCATTGCCTAAGTTATTTTACGAGAAGTTGCCCCGAGACATCAGCGATCGATACGTATTCCTATTAGACCCAATGTTAGCAACAGGAGGATCAGCTATGATGGCTGTAGAAGTCTTATTATCCAGAGGAGCTAAAATGGATAGAATATTCTTTTTAAACCTATTAGCTGCACCAGAAGGAATTAAAGCTTTCCACGACAAGTATCCTGATGTTAAAATTATCACCGGTGGAATAGATGAAAGGTTGGACGAACACAAATATATCATTCCAGGTTTGGGTGATTTTGGCGACAGATATTATTCTATATAACTTTATTACATAAAACTTTATGATTAGGTTCATTAGAAGCTTCTACATGCATTTTGTATGTACAATATCAGGATTTTCATGAAATTCTTCAGCCGTTACCCACATTTTCTTGAAGGTAGATAATCCTGCCAAAATTGATCCACCGATCCAAGTTGAATATTTTCTCTCAGGAGGCGCAAATATTTTAACTTTCATTTTGGTGTTGTATTTGGTGCTTCCATCTAATCCTTTATTCCAAATAGTACTTGCTGAACTATCTTTATGTTCTTCTTGTATTTCTTTCAATTCTCTTAGTAAACGATCACCAAAATTCTTGAGTAACGTATTCCCACCAGATAGTATTATATTCTGGTATAATGTTGGCCTTAAATCTAAATCAGTTTTAGCAATAGACAAGGATGTCAATTCATGAATACCAGGCGATTCATCTCCTATCAATTGTGGATCAAATAAAATCTCCGGTGCCCGAAATCTTTCCACTCCCAATTGTATCGAATGTCCATCTGGTAATTTATATGATGAAAACAACTCAGACGCTTGGCCACCTCTAACGTAATGTGCACCATAAATTTTCTCGTCCCGGATAGGATCTTTGGAAATAAAACAACATGACTCCTTCATTAGTCTTACTATTTCCATTTCAGAACTACTCAGCAAGGTTATACCTGACATTCTTCTAATATTGAATGACAAATTTTCCGTTATATCTCTTCCAGCAATATCCATACGTTTAATAGAAGGAGGAAGAGAAAATCCTTCATATACCGGCACAATGTGACTAACGCCATCTCCGCTATCTATCACTACGCCAGTGGTTCTTCCCGATGCGTATAATGATAATACTGCTTGGATAGAGACATATATACAAGGCACATTAAATTGTTCAAACAATATCTGACACATTCTATTTCTATTAGATCGAGGGTTTAAAGGTGCCTCGGTAATCAATAATGGATGATCTTCTGCGTTAGTCTTCAAATCTTGTGTATAAACATGATACCATAATTTTTCCATATCTTCCCAATTACTAACTATCCCATGCTCAATCGGATAAGTCAATCGTAACAAGCCACGATTCTCTTGAGCCATGTTACCAATAAATACATCCTCCTTCTTGCTCGCTGTTTCTTCTGACAGCAATGATCCTGCCATGATCTTTTGATATTTAGGTCTACCAACTATGGCAGATGCATACGATTTTGGTTTATCTTCACCAGCAAAACCAGCCTTTAGGTTACCAGAACCATTGTCTATGACTACCGGTTGATTGTATAAATTTCCTTCCATGTTTTGAAGTCAACTGCGGAATTTAATAAACTTGATTTTATTGAAAAAAATCCCATATTTGAAACATCAACAAAAAGTAGTGCTTGTGTACGCGTTGTATGAGAAGAAAAATAGTGAATCAATTTCATTGACACAGAACACTTACAAATACTCCGAGACCACATTACAACTAAGCAAAACCGTTTAAACAATGCTGCACTTAAACGCGCTTTCATCGAATCAGAAATCTCAACTAAGAAACGCTTTTACATTAATAGATGGCGAATCAAGGGATGCAAACATAACGAAACATGATTTGACAAAATTATATTCAACATTGGGAATGCAGATCCCTTCTGACAATGAGTTAAGATCCATGCTTACAATAGACGGAGAAGACAGATCAGACACAGGTATCAATTTTGCACAATTTCTGAATATAATGGCAAGAGAATTACTGAAATTTGAGGATAGATCAATCATACATAATGCCTTGCAAACTTTTTGCGATACAGCCGGCGAAAACAGTTCCTTACAAATTGATCTCGATATATTAAAAGAAGCATGCTGTTCAGTACAACTAGGGGAAATAGGTTCAGGAGATCATAGGTTACCAAGAGCCACATTCGATAGCTTAGTACAAGGGTTTGTCCAAGAACAAGTGGACGGAAAACGAGTGTTTCTCGCAACAAAATGGATTGATGCTTACATTGACTAATCTATACATATAACTCTATGTTTTTTTTTTTGTATTTGATTATATCTTTAAAACGTACGAGGGAACTAAGTATACAACAATAAGCTATGAAATGAAATGAAATGATATTTCTTTTGGTAGTACAACATCTCCAATAATCGCCACATGATGGGGTGATTGAAATGAAGAAACTGACAACAAGTCTATAAAAAAAGCGTTCATTGACTAAGACTTTCTTTTACTGTATCTATTGATCAACGATCAATTCGTCACAACCCCAATCTTCGTAAGAACCATCTGGTAAATATCTTCTTATCACCAATGGAATTTTTCTTTGCGCTAATTCCTTCATTGCAATTTGTAAAGGATCAGTTTCACCTTCGATATCAACCAAAACGGGAGCGTTAAGTGAAATTTGCAATGCTCTGGTACCTAAAATTCTAGCTCTTTCATACTTTGTCATATATGGAGTAGTAGTTCTCTTCTCTTTTGGAATGGCCAATTCTTTGGCCGTTTTTTGTCTAGGTTGTTGAGATGCAACAGCAGCATCATCGGGACCGAAACCCCCGTTTACTACTGTTCTACCATCTTCAGTCTTGACTTCTGCCTCTCTTCCAATTGGTTCTGGTTCAGCGAAATCGTCATCTGAAAAGTGCTCTTGCTGATCGAAATCATCAAAATTTTCAACTCCTTCATTAAAAGCGTTATCTTCAAAGTCAGACATCTTGTATGTGTATATAGGATATACTTCTTTGGAAGGCACTCAAAACACAACCTAGATCTCAATAAGATGAAAGATTCGATTCTTCCTCATCTGAACAGAGGCTGGTAGAAAAAACCTGTTTTGAACACTTCGCACGACTCTTTGAAGAGATTCATTTAGTAATTTATATAATCATAACTCCGTACGGAAAGACAAGGCTATAAGTACCTACAAATAGTTGATCAACCAAAAGAAAATAAATGATTAAATAAGTATATAAAAATGAATTAGTATTTTATTTTGAAAGGGAAAGCCTTCACGTAGAAACCTCTAAAACGACCATTCAATTCCGGGTGGGGGTAATTGTTTATTCTCAATATATTAACATGAAACATAAAAGATTATTTATAATTATGTAGTTCGAATCACCTTACTTTTTGTGTTTATTTCCAAATTATAATTCACTGGCGTATGGCAAAACATCAAGATCACCAACAGCAACGTAGTTGAAGTCACCTAAGGAGGCTTGTCCAGCTTCAGCCTTAACATTCAATGGGTTGGCTAAAGTAGATTGTAATGCAAGGGATAATTCGGCAATCTTAGTAGCTTCGGATAATTGAGCAGAGGTAACAGATTCGACAACCTTCTTAGCTTGTCTAATACCAGCAGCAACGTCTGAAGCTGAACCAGAGACCGAGATAACAAACAAACCAGCATCTTGGTATTTGTGTAAGAATGAAGATGCACCTGGGATCTTGGCTAATGGAGAAGCAGCAGATGGAATTGCAGATGAACCAACTGCAGCAGACAATACTTCGTATTTACCGAAATCAGAAGCCTTGACTGGGACACCAATGACGGCAATAGACTTGCCAGAAGCACTGATTCTGGATTCCTTACCCTTGAAGATAGAAACGGCTGGAGCAGTAGAAGAACCAGCTGGTAAGGAAGCAAAGGCAGATTCACCAATGAATTGGGCTAAATCTTGCTCGTTGGCACCTTCAGCAACAACAGAAATGTTACCGCTCTTGAATGCTTCAGCAGCAAATTCTTGAACATCATCAAAAGAAACTTTGGTGTTACCATTGTAGTATAATGGATTACCCAAGCCTTTTCTGAAGGAAATTTGATGTAACTCTTCCAAGGCAACAAAGGCATTATCAGCTCTAGAAGCTTGGTATTCAGCATTAGCAACTGGTAAGACAACTTCATTGAATTCATGTGGTCTGAAAGAAGTGTTAGCTACAACATTGCCTAAGGCTTCAACATAGTATGGCAAGTTGGCTTTTAAGAAGGTAGTATTCAAAACTAATGCATCTCTAGTGACTTGAGAAGCGAATACACCACCCAATAATTCAGATTCTCTAGCGAATCTCAATGCAGACTTGGAATTGGTAGTTAAAAAGGTGTACTTGGATAACAAGTGGGAAACACCTGATTTACCAGCCTTGGACCCAGCATTGTTGATGATAACAGAAAGGTTGGTAACTTCGCTAGCAGCTTCTCTGGTTGATACTTTAACAGCAGAACTGTAGGCACGAACTGATACACGAGATAACATGTTGTAGTTTGTTGCTAATGTGTTTATATTTAGCTTCTATAAAGAAATTTTCAATATATGAAAAATTTCTATTATGTGCCATAGTCCCAATATTTTTTTTCTGCTTCGTTCTGATTATTAAAAATTCACAATCTTTGATTGGTAAAAAAAATCAAGCTTCATACTGATCACGTGATAAACGTTTCGTGTTTTATATGATGTTCATTCAAATTATACAAATCTATATATATTCCACTCTAGATTTGAGCTAAGCTTATTTTGGTCTTTTCGGGGATCTTATGGTGTAAAATATAATCATAGGTCAATTTGCCCCAAAGCAAATCCATAATAATTAACACATGAACACCACCCCAGACCAAGTTTATACTGTAGAAGAAATTGGCATTACCATTACCTAATACAATCCAACAATAGTAGAAGATTGGGGAAAGTAACAATGAAATTAACAATGTTAGTCCAGTGACGTAGATAAATTTACAATGTGGAATAACTGTGTTTTTAAAAATTGGAATAATTGATAATGCAAATCCCAAATCACCAATACTTGGATATGATTTAGTAAAGGAAACCCAGAGGTATACCAACATCAAAGCTAAGAACGAGTCACCTTGTTTAGGGGTTGTATTGTACTCAAATAATCTAATGGTAATAGGTATGACATAAATCAATGAATAAAAGTTGAACATACCAACATAGAATAAGTTGAAGAATTCAAACATTTCAGTGAATAAATACCACCATAAACCGACGTTGGGGGTAATATTCTTAAATAACACGATGGTGGCATAACACTGCTCGAAGAATTGAAATGAAGCTGTGCAAGCGAAAGAACATAACATAAGCATCGAAACCGTACTAATAAAAATAGCGAGCCCTTCAACATAAATCTTAGCACGATCTTTATCTGGAGGAGCTAATGCATGTGCCAATGCTATCATTGGTGGTAAAAGGTAAATAGGAGTAAATGATAAGTATGCCGCGTTTGCTAATGAAATCATTGCTCTTGGAACATTTCCTGAAATTACTGTTTGATTTAATGCTTCAACTATGAATGCCCATGAAAACACAATTGTTGAGTGAGAAAGATTTGTAACAATGATAAGCGGATTAAACAAATAAAATATGGCAATAAGATCGTCATCGAAGCCTTTAAATTGCTTGCCAATTCTTTTTGAATTATAATCGTTGTACCATTTATTGATTTGAATTATTCTCCACGCAATAAACAAATCAACAATTGTGTATAGCAAATTGAACATAATTTCACGAAATGGCAAAGAATCAATCATGGATAGTATAACAACCAAGATCGGTGGATTATGATTCACGCCTCCGTCATATAAATCTATTCCTTGTTGTAAATAATAGAATGCTTCCTGTAATGATTTGTATGAATTGATTGGAGTTGAGATTTCTACTTTTGATCCTAGGATATTAACAATCAGAGGAACAAAGGTTGGTAATAAGAAACGTATGAGGCCCCCAATTATGAATACCTGGTTAACGTTAGTCATTAGCTATCTTTAGTTCTCTTTCTCTCTCACCGTTTGTAAAGAACACTTTGTTTTCGGTGTTCATGAAAAAATGTTTCACCAAGGAAGGAATGAAAGGGAAGAAGAAAAAATCGGAATGTGAAGATTTTGTTAGAAATTGAAAAGTAAGAGAAGACCATACTATACCAAACCTTTGCAATAATTCGTAGAAAATGTCAACAGTAAGTCACTAACACTCTATGCAAAAATCAAAAAGCAAGTACTAACACCAAAGCAGCTCCAACCAATAAACCCTAAACCATTCTTGAAGTCGTTAATCAATAGAGACGTAGTAGTTAGATTGAAATGGAATAAGACAGAGTACAAAGGGAAACTAGTAAGCATTGATAACTATATGAATCTACAATTGGACAATACATATGAAGTAGAGGATGGGAAAGAAGAATTGATCGGTGATATATTCATAAGATGCAACAACGTATTGTTTATAAGAGAAGCAAAACACGTTCAAAGTGACGATAAAATAGAGGAAGATGAAAAGGTGTAATTGATTAGATTGGTTTAAGGCCTTATTGTATATTAGAATGTACGTGTATCTGTTTAATTTATTTGTTCGTTTTACTACCCAAAGAAAGCAGGGCATATCTTGAACTGTGTAATACAAATTGGATGGGGAATTAACTGAATAGCCTTTGTATAACTCTAAATATTTGTTTCATAATTGACATAACAGATACCACGTAGTCACTTTTATGGGGTTACTGAACTACCACATCAGAAAAGATTGCATTCAGTACTCAAAAAGGAATTAAACGTCAGGATGGCGTTGCTTGCATCGTTGGGAGCAGAATTGCCCATCACTAATAGGTACCTTGACCACCTAAATGCAATCAAAGTAGAGCATTCACAACGTGCAACAATTATCACTCATACCTTTTATTGATACAGGCTGCTTCTATTATAAGATTGAGGGCTAAAAAAATGGAACAGGAAAGGAGAAAGCACCATAGCTACTCAATCTAAATCGTTTAAATGACACATCGAAACCACGGAAGATTAGCTGTAGTTCAATAGTAAAATATAACAAGTGAAAATTCTCTTGGGAAGATGTATAAAAGAAAAATAGAGTAAGATTCCCATCAAACAGAGCTTGGATCACATATTTCCGAAGATGATGTCTGACTTGATTTTATTGAACAACTATTCTCATTACTCATTAGATGTTTTCAAATATTTAGATACTGGATGATTGGAAGTCTTTAGTTAAGCATAGAGAATCACATCAGTACCCAATCGTGATCACTTTAAACTTTGATTGTTTGATTTGGACTGATTTCTTTATACCCACGTTGCCAATGAATAACAACAATATTTTGCAACTTCACCATATAATTGGGTGTTTATATATGCAGTACCACACAAGCCACCAACAATTCCCAGTTTCCTTATCGTTGGATTGACTCATTTTACCGCGTACTGAAAAATTAACAAAAATCGAAAACGAAAATTTTTTTGAATACAACTTCCTTCTCTCCATAGTATTTACTAGCTAAAAGGCATATTATATATATATAGATATATCTACACAACCACGATGGATTTAGTTAACCACTTGCCCGACCGTTTATTGTTTGCTGTTCCTAAAAAGGGAAGATTATATGAAAAATGTTGTAACTTGTTAAGTGGTGCTGATATTCAATTCAGAAGATCCAACAGATTAGATATCGCCCTTTCCACTAATTTACCCGTTGCCTTGATATTTTTACCGGCTGCAGATATTCCAGTTTTCGTAGGTGAAGGTAATTGTGATTTAGGTATTACTGGTTTAGATCAAATCAAAGAAGCTGATATGTTTGATAGAATTGAAGATTTATTGGATTTGAATTTTGGTTCATGTAAGTTACAATTCCAAGTTCCAGCTTCTGGAAATGTAACCAGTGCCAAGGAATTAGTTGGTAAGAAGATAGTGTCTTCGTTTACTAAATTGACTACTGATTATTTTAAAGAATTGGAAGGTGTTTCCGATGCTTCGGAATTGTCTACTAACATCAGATATGTTGGTGGGTCTGTTGAAGCTTCCTGTGCATTGGGAGTCGCTGATGCCATTGTCGATTTAGTTGAAAGTGGTGAAACGATGAAGGCCGCTGGTTTAAAGGCGCTTGAAACCATTTTATTCACTTCTGCTCATTTGATTTCTTCCAAAAAGCCAAAACATCCAGAATTAGTTGCAAAAATACTTCAAAGGTTTGAAGGAGTGTTAGCTGCTCAAAAATATGTCTTATGTAATTACAATGCTCCAAAGGCAATTTTAGCTCCATGCTTAGCTATTACTCCTGGAAGAAGAGCCGCAACTGTTTCAACATTAGATAAGCATTCTGACAGCGAAGAAGATTGGGTCGCAATTTCTTCAATGATTGAAAGAAAGAAGATAGGAGATGTCATGGATGAATTAAAACACGTCGGCGCTTCTGACATACTTGTTGTCGAGATTGCTAACTGTAGAGTATAAAATTTAGACTTGTACATATAATAAACATCAGAATGTAAATTTCTCATTTTATTCTTATCACCTATATTTATACATCGATACTTTTTATACCATCTTTGTCAACCACTTTAACATATACCCCCTTGAAATCAATAGGCATTCTAGTCTCTAATTCCTTTAAACACAACCTTAACAAGTGCAAACCTTCTTCAACACTCATACCTTTTCTATAATGTTTATCTAATAATGACGTGGTATAGAATGCGGCATAACCATGAGCACCATAAGGCAATTCAACCTGAGTACCCAAGTAATCTATCCAATTCAAGCTAGGCTTTTCGGTCTTTGTATCATAACCACCTATTAAACAATTAACTTGATATGGTTTACGTGATCTAATCGAAGAAGCCAATTGATTTCTAACAAATGAAGCAGTCGCTTTAGGAGACAATTCAATATCATTTTCACGCATTGAGTATAATTGAATATTCGCTTGTACATATTCTGCAAATTGAACGGTATCACCTGCTTCACCAGTATATGCTATCAAATTATGGGCATTAAGCTGTCTAGTCTTATCATCAGTATCCTTCAATATTGAAATACCTCTAGTGGCTGCTCTAGAAGTAGCAATTATGGTGGCTTCTCCTACTCTAATTCCAAGAATGATATCCATGACTCTATGTGATTATATATAATAACAAATCAATTGATAAGTGGTTTAAGTATGGAGAACGAAAATGACCTTAAGTTTGAAAATTTGCCTTCAAGATTTTTTTTTTTCAGTCACTCAAACTGGGAGGTACTCAACTCAACAATTATGGAAATGGGGTGAGATGATAAATGCACTTTTGCAACATCAAGGAGAAGAAAGATTAGAATATATGACGGGTTGAGCATGAAGATGATCGAACATCATCATATCAGAGGTAGCTACACTCGTCTATCTCTACCACCATAGCGCTTACATGTGAGGAAGGATTTCTAAGAGGACATAAGTGAAGGATTGATCGTTACCTGACAAAGTAATCCGAATCAGATGAAAGAAGGACCTAGTGTACGCGGCAAATATAATTTCTTAGTTAACCATTGAACAATTAATTTATTCATTTGAACATCTGAATACATTGATTTATTTAATCAATTCATTGACCTTCTTTTCAACCAAAGAAGTGATCAATTTATTCAAAGGACTTTCATCGTTATCAATTTGGGTGGTCAAATTAACTTCAATTTGTTTCGCAATTAATTTACCCATTAAATCAACTTCAATATTAACTGTATCACCAACGTTCTTTTGGCTCAAAATTACCTTTTCCTGACTGTAGCTGATTAGCATTATCGAAAATTCAGCAGTTTTGTGATCAACGTTTGTGATTGTCAATGAAGTGCCATCAATAGCAATGAAACCTTTATGAACAATGTAATTTATATATTCAGTTTCCCTCAATCTAAAAGTAAATGTAATAGCATTGCCATCAGGAACTCTACGAAGAATAGTGGCAATTGTATCAACATGGCCCTGAACAATATGACCTCCTAATCTGACATCACTTGTAACAGCTCTCTCTAAGTTAACTTTAGATCCCGCTTTCAACTCGCCCAAATTGGTTCTACGAAGTGTTTCTGGGGCAACCCCAACCTTAAATTGTGTTCTGGATTCATCAAATTCTGTAACCGTTAAGCAAACCCCGTTGGTTGAAATGGAATCACCCAAATGAACGTCTCCTAAAATGGAAGAGCAATTACCGATCGTGATAGACACCCCGTTACCTCCAGAAGAAGTACTGTCAATGGGAATATATTCTAAAACAGTTCCTATTGTTTCAATTAATCCAGTAAACATGCTGAATGGTGCTTCTAATTTGGAGGTATCAAAGAGGCAAACAGAAATAAGGTTCAATCCATTTGAAGTCAGATCCATAATTTTTCGCACACAAATCCCATCTCCAAAGCAAGAGGAAATCCATTAGACAACGAAAATGGCATTATCTTTTAATACATAATGCTTCCAAAGAAGATAATACTACCGGAAGTGATACTTCCTATTATGTTAATTCATTGTTGAGCTATTTACCGCCTAGAATCATGTTTCGCAAACTTATGAACCTTTAGCCCATGAAAGACTAATGCAATAGACATAAACCATCGGGTTATTATACAGTACGAGAAACCAACAGCTCCTTGTTTAGAATCTGCCTCTCCATACCTACTGATATCACAAAATTGAGTAATATCTTCGGTAGGAATGTCGTAAAATTGAAGCGAATTTTAATCGGCCTTCGTTATTCTACTACCTGTATATATAGCAATTAATTCTGAACATTTATAGAGAATTGAACTGTCTTAATCGAAAACCGGTAGCTTAATAACTTGAACTTGAGAAGACTATGGGTATTTTGGCACACAATTTTGAGAAGCAGGACTGAAATTACTGAAAGCTGTGTATTTTTTCGCACAGACATGTACTTTTTTCACTTTTGGAAATCCAGTTTCCATCAATTGTTAAATGAAAGGCATACTTCCTGGAGACAAGATATAGATCGTAGATCACACATGCCGTTCAGATTCCCAGTTAAGTTTGAAATACCCAAACACGCATACGTTAATGCCAGGGTTCTCAGAGACCAATTCAAGAGAATCCAATATGCTGAGCACGAAGTCACAAGAAATGCCTTAAGATATATTGCTAGAAATACCGACTTACCACCAAGAGCAAGATTGGAAGCTCAGATTCAACTTGGTTCCATGCCAAATTACACCTCGTACAATCAAATCAGAGATAGATGTGTTGCTAGTGGTAACTCCAAATCTCTTATCCGTGATTTTAAGTTGAACAGAACAGCCTTCAGAAACAAAGCCAGAGCAGGGTTAATTCCTGGTGTTAAGGTTGCATCTTGGTAGAGTATCTTGGTGTGTAACAGATTGATGTACGATGCTTCTTGTATATAATATAGATAGTTTCAAATAGGATAATTTAATTTGATTTGCGAACAAAATTGTAGAATGAGAGGCTTTTAAAATAGTAGACATTGAAACAGACATCCTCAAACAATGTGTTAACTCTTTTGTATGTTCCAATTGACTATTCATTTCTAAAATGTATTGGTGGGTTGTTCACAAAACATTTGAATCACTCATACTGGATGAATGAAAAAAATACCATCGAAAAAAAAAGCTATCACTTTCTATGTATCCCCAACATCTTACCAATACTCCATAACCTTATATATTATGCTTCCAACGTTCTTATATAAAAGACCCTTAATAAAGTCCAGTCAAGTGATACTCCAGAGACAATTAACATTAAAGCCTGATTTGTCAAAATTAAAGTTAATCCCACAACCACCAGGTCATATTGTGGGTACAGTGAACGATGCTTACGAAGCGCCATTACCGGAACATTACGAAGGTAGCTATCACTGGACTTATGAAAGAGCTATTGCAATAACTATGATTCCGTTGATGATGACTCCATTTGTCGCAGGAGTTGAATTCCCCATAATTGATGCCACTTTTTCGACGTTAGTTTTATTCCATTGCCATGCTGGATTCAAATCTTGTATTATTGATTACATTCCTAAGAGAGTTTATGGTTTCTGGCATAAGGCTGCTTGTAAATTATTGACGTTAGGTACTTTTTTTGGAATGTATGGTGTATATGTGATGGAAACCACAAGCAACGGTGTCTTTGATTTGATTAGGAATATTTGGGGAGCATAAGATTTTCCCACATTTTTAATATAAATAAATTTGTACATATAGAAGGTAACCAATACCATCACTTAATAGATATAGTATAAAAAGATACTAGGTTTAGTAGACACTTGTTGCTGTAAGTTCTCTTTGAAATTTTACTCTTGCGCTTCAAAAAACAACCCAAAAAATAAGGCTCGAGAATTTCGACCATCTCTTTTTGCTAACATTTAAATTATATTCTCAATTTTTTGTTTTTATTCTTCTTCATTAGGAAACACAACCTAATAATCAATCGACCAACTTTGATATATAATCTATATTTGTCTCCAAAATGAGTGATACTGAGGTTCTTGATTATGATAGGCAAAGAAGTGTAGATCCGCAACCATATCCGCAGTATCAAACTCGTGTGGTTAGAAAAATAGACCATATTGGACTTCAATTACATTCTGACGAAGATGATGTTGTGTTTTATGATGTTAAAGACGAGCCTGAATTTCACGCCACTCGTGCTTTGTTTATTGCCAATTTAAGACGCCCAATTAACTCAACTCATTTTCAGAATTATTTGAAGGATTTGGTAAAAGAAGGTGGTGATTTTTTTATTGAACGTGCTTGGTTGAACAGAGGAAGAACTCATGCTATAGTATTAGTTGATAAAGATGAAGGGGCACAATATTTGCGTTCAAAGTTAATTGGCAAAATCTACCCACCTGAAGAAGAAGAACAACAATTGAGAGAAGAGTATCAATCCAAAGAAGTAGAAAGGTACGAAAACGAATCAAGAGACTATGAAAATGAATTGGAGCGTATTCCGGATGAAAAGGAAAGAGAATCGATTAAACCGCCTCTCGAACCCAGAAAATATCTCACTGAAAGAAACCCGTTATACGTTGATTATATTCCAGTCAAAGCCATCAACCAATGGGTTTTTGAAGAAGATAAGGGACCAAGGAACGGGAAATGGAGAATTGACTACGAGCATAGAGAAGGTGACACAATAGCTACTCACACTCTTTTAAATGGTGATTTTATTCCTAGATATCGTGCCCCACAGCCTCGTCGTTTCTATGACAGAAGGGGACCCTACGATAGACCACCTCCTCGTTATAGAGATGGAGGATACGACAGAAGGGGACCCTACGATAGGCCACCCCCATCAAGAGGTGGCTATCCAAGGGAATATGATAGAAGGGACAGAGATCGTCAGAGGGACTCTTACGTTCCAGGGGAACGCTATGAGCGTGACGAAAGACGAAGCCGAAGAACAGATACTTATGAACCATCAAGACACAGAGCTAGATCTAGATCCAGATCCAGATCCAGATCTCCATTATAAAAATAATATGTAGAAATTAATTAATTTTGTTTCTTTCGATGTTTGACAACTAGTAAGACTGCTTTTTCCTATAAGTAGCATTTTTAGAATTGTTGCCCTGAACTTGATTCACCGTGGTCCAAATCTTCACCTATAGTTTCTTGTTCTGTTTTAATTCTCTTTACAGTACTACTGTCATTTGCATCTGTTTCCTCGGGAGTATTGTCTCTAGACCTTCTCCTAGATATTTCATTTGATATATTATATGTAGCGGACCCTTCTATTGCATCAGTATTTGCCCATGGTATTTCAACCAAAGGAACCGTTGTTATTGAATGTCCAACAATAGTTTGTACCAATGCGGTAGTATTATCGGAATCGCCACTTTCACTATTCTTCATTATAACCGGTGGGAAGTCTTCAACTGTCGAAGATACCAAAAATAATTTAATCAACGAATTAAAATACTTCGATACCTTTGAATTATCAATTAGATCATATCCTTCCTTTTTTGGATCTATCAACATTTCTGCAACTCGCACTATGGTAAAGGGAGGAGAATTTACGAAATGAGTGATAGTATGGGCTTTTATTCGTTTGAGTGCTGATATAATCTCATTCTTGGGTTCGTAGGACAGGTCTACTATTTGATCAAGTCTTGTGAGTATTTTCGGTAGGAGACCTGTTTGCCACAGGATGGCATTTTTGCTCTTATTAAATGTGTTATTATATATTATGTTAGATAATTGATCCTCGAGTTCGGAATCTAATGGTGGAATTAGAAGACCCATAATCCGTGTATGATGTCAAAAAAATGGATTACACCTGTCTTCAAAAAACAACTGTCTTGTTTTGTTAATGTTGCAAAAAAAAACAAACAAAAAAGAAAAGCCAATCCTTTGACAGTCATTAAATGACAAACAAATCAAGGTAACCATTCTACACACAGTACAGTCATGATAAACCATAAAAAGGATGTCAACGACAATAATATCGTTTTGAAATAAATTTAAATAAAATAGAGTTGAAGGACTGTAGTTTCGTCAAATTTCCCTTCAAAAATGGCATGATTTGGTAGGTTTTTGGGAATATATTTAGTACCTCGCAATCATGATGATAACAAAGACATTATGATATAACATATTAATCTTTGGACTGACAACTCGAGCTGTATTTCTGTAATTGAAGTTTGTATCTAGTAGAAGCATTCTCAGAATTACCCATTTGTAGGTAATTCTCAGCAGCGCTCCAAAATTTTTTCTCAGGGCATGGTTAATTTTTCATTCAAATATCCGTATGCCATGATATCCTATATTCGTCCTTGGAACACTAATGTCATTAGCTAGAAACTTCTTAAGGGTAGGCGCTAGACGCTTGCAGAACAACTACACTTTTGGAGCCCAGCTTGTATCTTGTGTTAGACATCAATCCAGCATTCCCCCTAATTCTCCACCACCAGTAGAATCAAGTGAGATTCCAATTAAATCCAAACCAACAACGCAATCTCAACAAGTTACAACTCCAAAAAAGATTGGATTAACTGCTCAGGTATATCCAGTAGACAAAACCTCCATAGATGAACAAGACTTAGATAATTGGATAGCAGCAGTTCAAAGCTTAAAGCAAGGTAATCCAATCGAAACTCCAGAAGAAGTTTATATTAATGAATTAACTAAACCAGAACAGTATTTAGAGGAAAAATTTGAACCAACTCAAGAACAAATCGAAGAGGCAGCCACATACATCAACAAGAGAATTCCGTTGATATCAGACCCAGCAGTTGATAACTTGGTCAACCTTATAATGAGACATGGGAAGAAGGCAACTGCTAGAAAGACTGTATCTAGAGCTTTCTATATTGTTCAATTGAGAACAAGAAAAGATCCTATTGAAATCTGGAGAGAAACATTAGATAAGTTAGGCCCAACAGTTAGAACAAAGAACTTGGCTACTAGAGTTGCAAAGAGTAGAGTTGTTCCAATTCCATTGAATGAAAAGCAAAGAAATAGATACGCAATTACTTGGATTTTGGAGGCATCTCAGAAGAAGAGATCTCCAGATATGGCTGTTAGATTAGCCGAAGAAATTATATCCGCTTGGGAAGGTAAATCAAGCGGTTACGAGAAGAGGGCACAAATGCACAAGACAGCGACTCAACAGAGAGCTTATATTAATTACTAAGCGAGGTGATTGTGCATGTAGATTTCTGTGTCTGTGGCAAACATATTAAATTGTAAATAGTTCACTAAAATTAATAATTTTTACAAGAAAAGTATTGACTTTCTGTTTCTTTTGTGGTTGCGAAAATTTTGGAAATTTAATTGTAACTTATACAAAACCTTCTCTCTTTGTTATCAATAATGCATTTGCTATATCGAACATATCACGATATTCGATTCAAAGTTGATCACTTCATTGTTGGTTATCGACAACGCTACTACAGTCTCAATGGAAATCCACGTGTTATACATACAAAATTACACAACCAGCAATTAATTTCATTAAGAACATTTCCACATGATAAATATATTATTGAACCAAAGGGATTTTTAAACTTAGGAGAAGATAGACTTCGTTTGGAACTAGATAGCAGAAAAATTGAGGATTTGACTGTTTACAATATCGATGATTTAATTTCCTTCGATGATAACTATATATCAGTTTCAAGTTCAATCGAAGGAAAGATTCCCAGAAGACCAACGAGTGAACCAAATTTAGAAAGAGAAAGATTAGTTAGTTTAGAAAATCTTTTGCAAGTTGAAGTTGAAAAGGTCACTCAGAATGTCATGAAAGAGAGCTCAACAGGTACATCGTTTCAAATGAATGTCCCACTTTCGATTGAATGTAACTGTCCATGCCATCAACTCAAGGTTGAAGCTGGGTTGAATCTTGAAGTCCCACAGAAGGTTAAAGTGAAAGATAGGTTTTTCCGATTTGTTAGATCAAATTACATCAAAATTGCTAGCAAAGAAAGTGATTCAAGCTCAACAATGCAAGAATCTCCCGTTTCTGAGTACGACAATGAAAGTTTTGAAAAGAATTTGGATTTTCAAGATAATAGGATATCAGAGATTGTTTCCAATACATCAGATTTCAGTAGCAAAGGTGACCTACGCAGTACATCCTACAGTGAATGCCCCAAGGAAATGAAAAGACAAAAGGTTTGGAAAGTAGTCCTCAATGAAGTTTCATTATCAGCTGCCAGACTCTCCACGGGCAACAGAGGTGATTCAATTGTCAGTTCTCATAATATTCGTGGTGATTTTATTGATGCAAAATCATCATCATCAGTGTTGTCTACAAGGACTCCCAACAATGAAAACGATGATATATTCGCTACTAATCTGGAACAAGTCAAATTGAAATATCCAAGAAATGCAAACAAGATTAAGATGATGAAAATGAATTGGAATTATTCAAAGAGATAAGTAAGATTCAGCTCGGATATTTCCCGAGTAATTATATATATATGTGTGAATTTATCAATGTATATATTGAATGTATATGAATATACTGAGTGTATAGGTCTATATTGGTGAACACACTACTCCTGCATATATATACTCAACTAACCCTCTTTATATTTCCAAGTTTTTTCATTGGTTAAATCAGAACCCAAAACAGCGAGAATTGTTTGTAAAAGCTACCAAAGGAAAAAAATTAACTAAATAAATTTTTCAAATTTTGAACCTCACTGGCTAGTCTATATCTATTCAAGTAGAACCATATAAATAAAAGAAGAAGAAGCAATGATTCGTGGATCAGCTGTTCGTCAAACTTTAAAAGGCTTAACCGCTCGTCGTTTTATTTCAACTGCTCAAACTAAATTCACCACTTTATCTAATGGTGTAACCGTTGCAACTGTATCCAATCCAAATGCAAAGACTGCTACAGTCGGTTTCTATATTGCAGGTGGTTCTAGATCTGAACACCCATACAACAACGGTATTTCTGCATTGACTGCTGATATCTTAGCTAGCGGTTCTGAAAATGGGGTTTTATTATCTTCGGAAAACACCAAGGAAGTCAATGGTATTGTTGCCCAAACTATCAATAGCAATGTCACAGAAGCTGCCAAATTAGTCTCCAAGGTCGCTTCTAATGCCACAGATATCTTAACCAAGGGTGATTTTGCTTCTGCAAAGGCTGCATTACTCGCTCAAGCAAATGCCATTGAAGCCAACCCAGAATCTAAGGTCTTGGAACACTTGAATGCTTCTGCCTTCCAAGGATATTCTCTTGGATTACCAACTTATGGTACTGCTGAATCAGTAGCCAATTTGGAATTGGATGATGCTGTTCGTCATTTGCAAAGACAATTGGTTTCTTCTAACACTGTTGTTGCTGCTTCTGGTAACTTTGATCATCAATCCTTAGTTGATATCATTGAATCTTCTTTAAAGATTGAGCAAAACTTGAAGCCAGCCGTCCAACCTGCTACCTTCTTAGGTTCTGAAGTTAGAATGAGAGATGACACCATGCCAAAGGCTTACATCTCGATTGCCGTTAATGGTGAAGGCTTATCTTCTCCAAACTACTACTTAGGTAAGGTTGCTGCTGCCATCTTTGGTAACTTCCAACAAAACACTACCCTTGCTCCATACACTTCTCCAAAATTAGCTTCCATTGTCCAAGAATACGGCATCGTCGACAGATACAGCCACTTCTCCAAGTCATATTCTGATGCTGGTCTTTGGGGTTTCTATTCTGAAATCTCCCATATCATGGCCGTTGATGAATTCGTTCACTTTACATTAAAGGAATGGAACAGATTATCTATTTCCATCACCGATGCTGAAGTTGCTCGTGCCAAGGCTCAAGTTAAAACTGCTCTTGCAGCTAAGTTATCCACTTCTTCAGCAGTTGTTTCCGACATTGCCCAAAAGGTCTTATTGACTGGTCACAGAACTTCTATCCACGATGCTATTGCAAAGATCGATGCTATCTCCACTAAGGACGTTAAGGCATGGGGCCAAGCTAAGGTTTGGGACAGAGACATTGTCATTTCTGGTACTGGTCAAATCGAAGGTTTATTTGATTACAACAGAAACAGAAACGACATGGCTATGATGAGATGGTAATCATACTAAAAGGAAAATCATTTTGTCGTTACCCAGTTCCAAAATCCTATTTTAGTTCATTATAATATTTTAAAGTCTTTATTGTTTCACTGTATATCTTTGGCATCTTGTAAAAAGAAAGTTAAGTAAGAATATTGTTGTACTCGATAAGGATTTGTGCTTGACATAGCTTGATGCGTTATGATTATTTTAGAGATTCAGAGACATATCGTATATAACCAATTTTTATCTTTAACATAATATTATTTTTCAAATATAAACTATTTATATTAGTAGAAAGATGGCAGTGCAAACATGTAGACGACATTAAAGTAGTCCACTCTTCTTCAAATTTTGTTGAATAATCATGTCAGTCACAGCTGATAACACGAATTTCATACTTTGCGTATCCGTGGCACATGTACGATGAACATATATAGGTTTATTTGTTCTATTCATCTTCAAGAAATTGATTTCGAAAAATCTAAGGGCTTCATCAACATCATCTGGTTTCCCCTTATAATCGGGGAAATATTTCTGCAAAGGAGATTTCTTAAGTTTCTTCTCAAATATGTCAATCTTATTTAAGAACAAAATAAATGGCGTATTGGCAAACCAACTAGAATTGCATAGGGAATCAAAAAGAACGATGGATTCGTGCATTCTATTAACCCTTTCATCTTCAAATAACATTTGGTCATATTCTGAAACGGCTAGTACGAACAAGACCGCAGTTATCCCTTCAAAACAATGAATCCATTTCTTTCGCTCAGACCTCTGTCCTCCAGCATCTAAAACTTTAAATTGGAATGAATTTATTGTAAAATTGGTTTCTGCGATACCAGTAGTCTTGATTCTGCCTTTCAAGATATCGAAATCGGTACACAAATAGTTTGGATCAGCGAACTGTAGGACATTCTCAAAGTAGTAATCTGCACTAGTTTCAAACTGAAACTCATTTGAACGTTCATAACACCTTTTTATTCCTTTATCATAATTCCATAACTTGTGAATGGCCTCAGCTATTTCCAATCTGGAGTAATTGGCTTGGTAAGACTTATTCTGCTGTTGTTGATAATACTCTTCCAATAATTCTGGATCGACTTCATTGTTATCATGCCCGGGTTGACGTTCTTTTGACGTTTCCAAAAAAGAACTCTCTGCGATTCCAGTACTTCTTAATCTTCTTTTATGCTTTCCTTCTTCACTATATTTTAAGAGATAATCATTAATGAAACTAGCCCCTCCAGCCGCGCCAGCATCTATTTGAGATAGTCCATCATTTCTTAACACAACCTGCTTATGTGGTATCAAAGGACTTTTGTCAGAATCACAATCCAAAGGGATTTTTAATTTCCTAGCTTGTATAATTAATGTTTTCATACTTTGTATAACGTCTACCCATAGCACATTTGAATATTGTCTACGTTCTTGTTGCGTAAAACCACCCTTGTGTAATAATTTCATTTGCTTTAAAACCGTTGACTTCCCACTCTCCCCAGCACCCAATAATAATAATTTGACACCTTGTCTTGCATTTTGTTTGTTTCGGACGAGTCTTTGGTTTATAGAATCATTAATCCTTTTGTCTTGAAGGAAGTAATCTTCTTCTTCATTATCAACAGATCTGCTACACAGGCAACCCATTTGAGATACCTTGAATTAAACACTTAATGTTAGCAAACTTCTAATAACAAAAAAACAAACAAATTACAATTCAGGGGAAATATACTTTTTTTGTAAAAGCTAACCATTTTGAGCTCTGATTGAAACATTTTGCAAACAATTTGTATACTTTTTTCGTGTTTTGGGGTGAGTTTAGAATTGCAACTAAAACAAATAGATTTTTTTTTGTTTTTTTACATTGAATCCATTTGAGGTGATATGTTCATTTCATTCTATAAAGTTAAACAGAATCCAACATAGTATATACCCACAACCATTGCTCCTAACAGGATGGAATTTTTCAAAAATGAAAATAAATTCCATTTTTTCATAAATGTAAAAATCCTTCGTTTATTCAATACGTAGACTTGGCCAATCTTCGAGTTCCTAAATGTTGTCAAAATTGGAGAGGTGTTTGCTTGAGTAAACGTGTACTTTGGAATACTAGAAGTTTTAGAATTTGGCAACGTATAGGTCGATGGTGAGTTTGGTGAGTTTGATGATGTTGTGTCTTTTTCCTCCTCCTCTTGTTCCTTCAAGAACCTATGAATTTTCTTTGAGTGCGATTCGAATGGAATGTTCACGGTTGAATGACTATATAATGGTAACATCGAAGTGTAGGTAAACTTGCTTGGTTTCTGTTTGACATTCCACCACAATATTATAAACGCAGAGAGAACCGCCATGACAACATAACTGACAATATTCAAATACGGTGTTTGTAAATAACAAATCTGAGTTTCATAATTGAACTGTTCATCTTCATCAGTAAATGACAACAATTGGACTGCAGGGTACTTAATGCCCATGGCTAAACTGATAGATTTCACCGTGATTTCTCTTTGATTTCCTTCTACATGCCGTATATCACAATAATCATGATCATCACCCGAGAAAATCAAGTCTGGTTTAACCAAATCTAACAATTGCTTGGAAATATCCTGTGTCAATGAATTCTGGTATTGGTACCCATGTCCAAGGACGTCGAATCTGTTAGATTCCCGATCTGGGCCACATGCACTTTGCGGATCACGGTATAAAGGAATATGCGATAGTAAAACTCTATGGAAAGTCTTTGGTTGATTTTGGAAAGTGGTGGTTAAGAAGCTTTTTGCTTTTTCATTAATATTTTCGTTTTGGGATGACAAAGATGGCGTGTCCAACATAATAAAGTCAACCCCATTAATGGTCTTAACTTGTTCATCGCCAAAATTTTTAATAAATCTGTCCCTTGCATGATTATTTATCAAATCGCCAAATCCAATATCATGATTTCCAGGTATATTCGTAAACCAATTACTGTGTTGAACATATCTATTTTTATATTTATTGTAAAAGATTTTCATAAATCGTTTATACTGTGATTGGAAATATGAATCATCACTTGCTCTCCCATTATCCAACAAATCACCTAAGAATATAACATGGTTAGGTTGAAGATGCTGAAGTAGATACCTATAGTTCTTCTTTAAATATACATCCACCGTATGCTGTGATAATTTCAATAGTAGCTTGTTTCTTCCTGGATATGTATGCTCATCAATTAACTGAGGATCGGCAATCAATAAAATATTGGCTCTAGAAGGAGTTAGATCCAGATCTAGATTAGGCCATTGACATTTTGATATTGTGTTGTATGTTATTAGTCTTTCTTGTATATAGAATACTGCTATCCATACTAGGGATAGTATTAGCAATAGATGATGAATTGATTTAAATTTAGGGATCATTAGATTCATTAGGTTCATTTATTGACCTGTAAACGTTGTCTATTTTTATTTATCGACAATATGTGTTTTATGTAAATGATTTGACGCAGTTTCTTGTGTCTCAGATACAATATAGAAGTTGACGATAATGAGCAGTTGTTTCGCTACTATGCATATATAGTTTGATTTGGTATTCTCAAAAGCAATGTGGGTACCGAGAGACTTAAACGTTTCCCTGTCTGAATTCTTTTTTTTAGTGGGCACGAGTGTTTTTTTAGTAGAAGCCAATTGTGATTAGAGAGAACATTCTATTGGGAATTCCACTGGGGCTGCTGTTGGGTATTTGAACTTATCATGCTCTATAGTTCTAGAGCAACTAAAAATACAGCTTGTAGTCGATTTTCATTTTATCTTTAGAAGGAATTTTTCACAACTCGTTCCACAGATACTTAGATCGATTCACGAATAGATTCGATAAATTTAGCCAAGGAAACGAGCTAGGCTGTACCGACCATTGACACAAATATAGGTCTTCGTTAAGACAAAATGTCGTACAGACAAATACATTTCGCTAAGGTTTAGTGAAGCGGCGATTTACAAGGGTAAGAGCCCAAAATCGTGAAGATATGGGATTTTCATTGTTAACATTGCACATATAATTTTCTATGAGTAATTTTAATTACAGTTTTATCCTTTGTAAAACAAAAAGAATAGTAAATAAATATTGCAATCTATATCATTTAATACACAACAGAATTAAAAAAACTGTAAACCTAAGCAGATATACTTCTTTGTTCTTGAAAATACCAAAAATTTCTACGATCTAGGTTGATTCTGAAAACATCCAACGAAATTTTCAGTAACTTCCCAACCAGTGAAGAAAAGAGAATTGTTTATCAAAAAAAAAATCGTAATTCTATTCAATTTTAAGTCGAGAACAGTTCTAAGATGTATAGTGAAAATTCTTCCTCTAAGATACCCGGATTTTGACATTTAGGTGTCTTCACAAGAAAGAGATTTGACTATTGAAGTTTGAAATCATTAACTCAATTCATAGATTATATAGAATTCATAAAAAGCTTTGAATGGCATAAATGTAGTCTTATGCAATGAATGATAAAACCAAGAGTATTTATAAACTGACCAAGAAGGTCAACAACGAAACAATCCAAGTCAAACTCATGTAACCTAATTTGTTTCCTCCATTCTCTATAGGTTCGAACAAAGGTATTGACGAGACCTCGGGAACAGAGCCAACACCTGGGGATGAACCTCCACCTGGGGAAGATCCATCTTCTGGAGATGGTGTAACATCAAGCACAATTTCATCAGCAGTAGATGTAATAACCCTTGTGGTGGTATAAATTGAATCAACTATTGTAGTGTATGTACAGTCAGGTAATGTAGCACAACTAGTAGTGGTGATGGTAATAACGCAGGTTACTGGAAGTGTTTGAACGGAAGTTAATTCAGGATAACAGGCGGTAACTTTCGATGTGAAAATCACAGTTTTTGTTTGGCAAGTGTTTCCATCAGGACAAACAGTAGTTAAAGTTGTAGTAGTCAAGGTTTTTGTAGTGACGGTCCCGGAGACTGTCGTAGTCACCGTTTCCACATTCTCAGTACATGTATCTCGGTCACATGAAGTTTTCGTAACCGTGGTTTCCGTGGTAATTGTTGTATAAATAGTAGTCGTTGGTTGTTCTTGAATTTGTTTCACAGCTACTTCTAGTGGTAAGCAATTTTCATCCAACCCAACCTTCACAAGATATTGTCCGGATATAGCACAAGCACTGAATTGAACAATATCATCACCTTCTGCACGACTCCTTTTTTCGAGATTAGAAAATGTTAAACTGAAGCCAGACACTCCCCATCCACTAACTGATTCATCTCTTGCAAC
>LQHL01001481.1:0-11580 GCA_001655755.1 Hemisphaericaspora haegerdaliae
GATAAATTACCATTACAGGGTACATGTATTGCTTGTGGTGAAAGATTTATGGCTTGTGAATGGTTGGATTGTCATGTTTTGTCAAGTGATAAAAGTCAATTATGTCAATATGTAGAAGATAAAGAACCAGAAATAGGTCCTTGATTTTTCCCCAGTTTTTTTTTTACTTTGACATTCTACCTTGATAGTTACTCACACAAGGGTTACTGCATATTTATAGGGTTATAGATATTGTAATTAATATGACATCAGTCTTCGTCTCTCATCTAGCTAATAGAAAATGGTGATTTTCAATTGCGAAATATCGGAGGTTATACCTTCCTAATTAGGAAATGGTTAATTTGCGCAAAACATCCGCCGCAAACTGAACAATTTTTCACTTTGTGTGGCATGCGCAGTTTGTTATTGTATATGGCAATAAGAATTTGCTCATTCTTTGCAGGAGGATAGGACCCCTTATATATAAACCACGGAATATCCCCATCTTGTTCTCTGTTGTTTTAGAAGTATAACCGTTTTTTCTTAGATTAGATCAGAATAAATCATACATATCAATACATAACACTGCAGTAAACAAGAATGGATCATAATCATATGTCAATGTCAAGTGATGTCGTATCATCAACCATGCTGGGAATGGCAGCCATGGCAGCCATGGCTACAACGGCAACTTCATCAATGGTAATGGAGACTACTTCAGCAGCAGGAGCTAGTGACATGAGTGGAATGATGTCACATGGTGACCACGGCGGCAGTGGAATGGCCAGTATGCATATGTTTTTCACGAGAGATTTCATGGATTATCCCGTAGTATTCAAAGGATTGGCGGCAAGTACCAAAGGTGAAGCGTTTGGGATCTTTGTTTTGTTATTCGTGGTGGCTATTTTCGGAAGATTGTTGGTGTTTGTTAGGGTATATTTAGAAGAAGTCGTTTGGAAGAATACTCATCATCAAGAACTCCAATCTGATGCCATGGGTGCTGGTGTGATTGCTGCTGTTACTAGTAACACCGGTGGTGGGTGCTGTCAATCTGAGTCTGACATTAGTTCAAAATTGAATGATGCAACCACAACTACAACTACTACTGCTCAGAAAACGAACAAGAGTCTAGGTATGACATCATCGATCTTTAGAGAATTCATAAGATTAATCCTATATGTTGTTCCAGATATATTCAGTTATACATTGATGCTTGCAGTTATGACGTTTACATTAACTTATTTCTTTGCCGTGGCAGTTGGTAGTGGTGTTGGTGCATATCTTACAAATCGATTAATTGAGAAATATAGATTAAGTAAACCACAATCTACATGTTGTTGATTCCCGTCCTTGTTTATAGTTCTCTCATCATGCATAGCTCATGTATTTTAATAAAAATATTTATTTATACCCCTGTAATATGCGCCAATCATATAATGTTACCCCAATCTCCGATGGGATCAGATGTTACTCCTGGTGTATAACTCTTTGTGTATTTATGTATATAATCATACTCTGAAATGGAGGGGGATCAAGTGCTCCCAGATGCTCCGTTAGGAGCATCTATGGAACATCTACTAGAGGCCGTTCGACCCAGCTTTACAGCAAAGGCTTCTTCACTGACCTCCACGCCTGCCTACTATTCAACAACTTCATCAATTTTCTTTAACAACTCGGCATATTTCCCTTTATTAAATGAAGTTCCGCCGCCATCAGCCAATTTCTCACTATATATCAACCGAGCCATATTCTTTAACGCAAGCTTACTATATTTCTGTTCATTACTCTTGATTCTATTGGCAAGGGTAAATTCGTTCAAGGTAAACAATTCAAAATATATCGAAGCCTTGGTAAAATCGATATTTGCTGGAGTTTTAGATAAACTTCGTAACATTTGTTGTAATGTATATATATTCAATAATATTCTCTTTATACCATTTGAATTTATCTTGTTTACCTTGGATGATCCTTGAATGATTAAATCGTTTAAGAATCGAGCTAGACCTATAAAGATTGATTCTCGTTCGATATCACTTAGGGTCTTGGATAATCGATTATCTACTGCGAACACTTCTTGATTGAACAATCCAATGTAATGATCAGCATCTCCCGGTTCGGTAGTTGGGATCCAATCGGTTAATTTGAATGAGTTGGAAACGTAATAGATCGCCTTACATCTCAAATCATATCTTAATGCCAATAATGTTCGGTCACGGATGGTTTCAAAAGTATGCACAATCATATTGAATTGTTGTGATTTTTCCGGATTTAATGCCAAGTAGATATTATGTTGGATTATATCTGAATTATTAGCGGTGAAATTGATCGTTGGTTTCCCATTTTCTAAAAATGACCAATTATGGCTTAATTTATCTACTTTGGATGGGCCATGTGTGTCTCCTCCTCCTGCTGCTGCTTCTTGTGCTTCTTGTTCCTCGGTATTATGATAGATTGAACTATAGTCTGATTCCTTTTTGATATATGGTAACCAAGATAAGATCCATGAAGTGGTTAGTAACAAATATACCACTTGAGAATATGATTCAGAATCCAATAAATCATCTTTATTAATTGAATAAACTTGATTATTATTGTCGAATAACATGATTTGAGATTCGGATTGAATTAATTCAATTAAACCCTGGTTAATACCCATTCCATGATTGTGTAAGATTTTCCCACTAATTTCCGATAATGCTGGTATTTTCATCCATTTACTGGTTTGTGATATTGGTCTGGTGGCTTGTAGGGAATTCATTGGGGTGGTTGTAGTTGCGGTAGTGATGGCATGTGTGGCTGTAGCTGTATGACTTTCACCAGTTGACAACAATTCCTCGTAAAGCATATTATACTCATGAGTGAAGTTTTCCAATACTTTAAGGGTTAAATTACAATAATCTTCACGATAAATCAATGAAGTATTTAACATCAAACATAATTCCAAATATAATTTTTTAAAATTGAATGCATTTTCATAAATGATTAAATTTGTTGAATCACTAGTAATTTGAGTTTGAATGTTGGCAATTACATTCATATCTATATTTGAATCTTGATTTAGTGAAATTAAATCTAATTTTAAACCTGAACTATGAATTCTTTCACCACTTGAAGTAAAGATTCCTCCTACTTGGCCACCAAATGACATTTCAATACCTTCTTTTAAATGGGATAAGAAGGAAATCTTCATAAAATCATCAAAGAATTGGAAAGCGGTTTTGATATGAACATCCTTATTTTCATGATTAAAATCAAGAAATACTCGTTGTGAACCATCAATGAAAATTAAAAAGAATTCCAAGATTATTCTCATATTAAATAAATTCTTAGGTACTAATACTTCAATTGTGGTATTGAACGATTCATTTTGAATATATGGCGATGAGTCAATGATTGTTGATTTATTGTCTCCTGAATCACTCAAGGTGAACCCCGGGAATATACCCGATAACATTCCGGCTAATTCTTCTGCTGATTTAACTGTTGTATTATATGAAACATCAGACAATTTAAATAAACTTGTATTTCTCTTCATGGTATTGTAAATCTTACTTTGATCTTTAGTTCTTGTAGTTGAACTTATTTCTTCTGATTTGAAAGCTGATTCATCATAGATATAGTTTAACATTACTGATCTTAATTCCTTTTTAATGACATTCCAGATGTTAACTAAATGATTATATGAAACATCACCAACTTTCGATCCATTATTGACAGAGTTCTTTTTAGCCATTGTACTTGGTAAATTTGTTCCCTCCTCAATTAATTTAACTATTTCAACAACAACTTTATGTCTTTGGAATACCGATAGACATTTAATGAAGATTGATCCAAATAAATCTTGCAATACAACAATTGTTGAATCATTGAATACAGAATGTCCCATTACTTCATATAAAGTTTGGTTTTCAAAGTGTCCACCACCTGCTGCTCCTGCTCCACCAGCAGCTTTCAATTTAGACAACTTGGCCAAAGCCACTGGGTTTTGCAGTTTTATCTCTTCGGTTGTTCTGTTTATTAATCCATGTAATTCCAGTTGATTAGTATCCAATAAGATTTCAGTTACTTGATGTAATCTACTCAATTTAGAAGCAGTGATTAATAACATATAAATATAATGGAATGATTCAATACTAGGGTTTAATCTTGATTCAATTAATGTTTTGTAATCGAAATTTTTATTTTCATTAATTGTGTTTGCATGTAATTCCGGTAATTGATCCAACAAGAAATGTTCAACTGGTTGAGACATGTAATCAACAAGTTCACTAATATCTAAATTTGAAGAATTATAAACATATTGTTCAATATTTTTCAGATTAATTAATGAACGGAATGAATTCAATTGAGGATTATTAACTTGAACGAGATTAACCCAATCCATAATTGATTGTGCTGGTGATTGATCTCTGGATCTAACTACTTTCATATAGATTTCATTCTGTAATTCATCAATTATCAGATCAAATAATTTATTTGATTGTAAAGTTAAATAATTCTGTAATCCATTCATAGCTGATAGTGACCAAAGATTGTATCTATCGGCTAATTTATAACCATCAGATATGACATCATATACTTCATGAATACGTTTATCTATAACCAATTGTTCTATCTTATCCGGTATACTAGCCAACTCGCCAATAGCATCGAAAGTATCGATCATTTTACCATATCTAATTGAAGTTTGATTATATTCATTCAATAAATCAGATCGATGATGAATCTCCTTATTGGAACTTTCCAAGAAATCTTTAATCTGTTGAGAATCTTCTTGTGATTCTCTTAGAGTAGCAAGCAACATATGATAAGTCCCAATACTATTATTAAACAATTCATGATGTTCATTAACAACATGTCGTAATCCATTCTCAGTAGATTGTTTCAATGATTCAAAATCTTTCAATCTGTGAGCCATACCAACTGACGAATCATCTAATAACGATATTGCCATATCTATAGGATTGGAATGTTCATCTAAGATCATCGGCCAGTCGTATCTTATACTATTGTACACTTCTTTAAGTTCATTAATTGATTGTTCCATTGATCGTTGATTGTCAGTAGTTGCCTTGGATGGCATACTAAATGAAAGCCTTCTTCCCGTCATTGTGTTCACTGTGTGTTTGGTGCAATTGGGATTGGTTTACTTATGGAATCACCGTCTAATCAACAAAGTCAAAAGGAAGTGAAAGGAAGTGAAAGGGTGGTGGTTGGTTGGAAAGTTTGGAAATCTTGTTTAAACTGTAAAATGTAGAAAGTGTACTTTTTTGGTGTAAAAAGTTCTAAACTGTAATAATGAAAGTAACCTGTAAATAGTTTTTATTCACGTGACACGCGACACAAAATTCAATTTAAACTCAATTTTCATTCACTTTCTAGACTGTCAAGAAAGATAAACAATATACATCCACAACAATGAACAGCATTGAAGTTATAGATCTATCATTCGACGATGATGATGAGGTAGTACAATACAACGACAGGGACACAAGTGAATACTCAGGAAATTATAGAAATGTATGTTACCATATATAACCATTAATTATCAAAGACGCGTTACTAACCAATAATAGTGATTCATCATCAGAAGATGAACTGGACAATGGCATTGCTTCAATTCCGATTATTGCTCCTTTAGAAGGAAATCTGAAGTTTCCCACGTCTTCTCCGGTAAGAATATCACAAGAGATGGAAGTTATATCCCATTCATTGATAAGTGATCCATTATTAGATTCTTCATTTTCATTCATGAATACAAGTCATCAGGAAACTCATACGGTTATTGTTCCTTCTGTAGATCTTCCCAGTGTTTCTGTTTCCAGTGCAGCTCTTCCCAGTGTTTCTGTTCCTAGTGCAGTACTTCCCAGTGTTAAATTGACTAATACAAATATACCTGGCATTGTCGACAAGGATATACCACCATTACCACAATTTGTACAATGGTTATCTAGTGATGAAGAAGATGATCATGATCATATCCACCTCCCGAAATTATCTAGCTCACAACCTGCCCCCCTAAGGACTAGTATAGTCCCACCCACAAAGTCAAGTGCAACTGCAACAGCAACAGCAACTACCACAACTGGTCATCCAACTAGTCCAAGTATACCCAGAAACACTACCCTCGACACCATTGAATCTTCTCCGATACCCATAGCCAAACGATCGAAAACCATGGATGATAGTATACTCACACCCAAACGACCCAAATCAACACTCCCCCCACAATCAAAAATGAAACGATCCAAGACTGATGATATAATATCACAATATCCTAAAATTAATAATTTCAATTATACTCAAAAGGAATTAAATGAAGTTAATAAAGTAACAAGAAAGAAAGAAGATTTATTATCAGAAATGGAAATATACATATCTGAAACTATTCAATTTGAATCTTCAGAATTCCAAACTCAAATTCATCCATTGAAAAGTGAAATCCCACTAATTATTTGGAAACGAAATGTTAAGTCACAATATGATAAGTCATTAGATTTATTTATTCCTTGTCATCCTACTAAAATCTTGGAGAAGACTTTTGTATTGTATTATTCGGCTGATGATTTCTTTAAGAAATTAAAAGAAAATTCATTACTGATAGATATTTCGCAAGCTTATCAAAGTTGTTTGCTGATCCAACGCCATGATCATCATCCGATTTTAATTGTAGAAGGATATGATCAACTCTTGAATAAAATTAAAGCGTATGAACAAAGACAATTTAAACGACAAGTACTTGGAGGTTTAAATATTAATGAACAACGTCGAAATCAAAAGAAAGATCAATTAGTAAGTGATTATCCTACAAGTAAAGAAATTGAATTGCTTATAAATAAAACTCAAATTAAATTAAAATGTAATATTTTCCTAGTGAGATCAAAATTAGAAGGTATTCAATGGTTAAATTCATTTACTTATACTATTGCATCTTCATTATATGATAAATTTGAAAGAAATAAAGGTTTGGGCAATTTGGGGCAAGTTAAAAGTGGTAATGATACAAAATCAACTTTTAAATTATCTGTTCAACAATTTAATCTAATGAGTGAATCAAAAGCGGATATGATGTATATTCTGTTTCAATCTTTCCATCTGATATATAAAAGTATTAAGAGTCAGGGGACATTGGGTAAGGATACTTTTGGAAGAAATATTGTTCCTCCTAGTGTTGATAATGCCATGGTTAAATTCTTCACTTCAAATGATCCTGATGAAATTATAACGTGATTTATTAGTATTTTTCTATGTATAGTATACATCGCCAGCGGCTAAGCTAAGCTACCGCCTTCTTGGCGTCAGCTACATTATCTTCATTCAATTGATCTGCTATCTTTTCAACATTCTTAATTGAATCAGTAATATTAACTTTATCTTCTGTTGAAAATGCATAATTATTACGATGTAAATCACCAATTATTGAAAGTGATTTGTCAATGATATTAATACCTGACTCTTGGTTGTTTAAAATTGAACATAATAACTTTATTAATCCTTGTTGTTGTAATAATTCTTGATTAAAATCATTACTTAAAATTGATGAAATTAATGATAAAACCCTAACCAATACTTTATTATCATTTGAATTAATATTACTAGTAATCACATTCCAACCATTTAACCCTTGAAATTGATCATACCCCGGTTTAAAATTTCTTAATAATGAAGCAATCGCAAATATGGCCTTCATTTGAATGGTCTTATTATTGGTACTACCTCCATCCTCAGCAACCTTAATCAACTTCTTCAACCCATCTGGTTGATTATTAAAATCTTCTTGTGATTTAGGATTATTCTGAACAGCAATACCAATAATACTACATGCCAACACCTTCAATTCATCATCAATATCATCTTCCAATAATCCAACTATATTAGGCCATAATTTCAAATTTTCAATATTATTAGCATTATCTAAATTTTCAATCAACATTTCAAAATTCTCAAGGGCAATCACTTTATTTTCCAAAGTTGCTTCGGGATGACTAATCACTTGGAAGGATTGTTTCATCAATGTAGGTTCATCTGGTCCAGATCCAAATAATTTCATTATCGATTCTGGATCAGGTGTACCTATTTTCTTGATTGTTTCTTCATCTCCTGATTGTTGTGCAATCGACCATTGTAAGAGTTTTTCCATGTTCGTTTGTTTGTTTGTTTGCGAGTGTGTCTGTGTAGTGTACTCTGATGAAGAAGTTTATACAAAGAAGAGTTCTTGAACTGATATTTATGTGATTAGGGAACTTATCCGTTGATAGATGAGATGGGGAGGGATACTGGTGTGGAAAATGTTTCTTTGTTTTTCTGGTGAGTGCGAAAACTTCATCGAGAACATTCTAGAATTATTTGTTAAATGGGTGCAAAAAAAGAGGAACTAGTAGGTTGAATACTGTAAGGTTATTGGGGTTATTTGAATATATGGGTGTTGAATATTCCATTTACTGATGACTAAAAGTTTCACTTTAGTGATACTAGAGATTTATATGTTAAACATGTAAGTTATTCCTTTTATGTTCATCTTGTGGTATGTTCATTGGTATAGCTAATGTAGTTTATATCATTCCCACTATAACTAATATCCGTTACCCACCATGTCACTTGAATCAAGTAGCAGGATATATATCTATATATATATAATCGTGATATAACTCATAACTCATAACACGATATTCAACTTTGTTAATTGAATTTTCGGATTTTTTGGTAGAACATTCTCCTAAATTATGTCTATATGTCTATATGTCTAATCTAAATATTCTAAATTTGAATAAGCTAAATATGTACATGCTAAATACAAATATGCCAAATATGAATATTCTCAATATTAATATGCTAAATATAAATACGCTAAATAATATAAACATATATAATCACATCTTAATGAGAAGATTAAACAAAAAGAACTCAATTTTTTTTGAACAATTCAAATGACCAACAAACAAGTAAACATCAAAGTCAATCTCCATAAGAGGCTGTAGCTGTAAGAGTTCGCAGACCCTTCAATTAGTGAAACAGTGGAAACATCTGACGGAGATGATGTAGATTCACTAGCGGAATCAGAAGGACCACTACTAGCAACAACAGCAGAACTAGAATCTTCGAACCAAGTTTCAGTCTGCAGTTTAGGATTTGGATACGTAGTTATTTCTGATTCCTGATTGGTTTCCGGATATAACGTTCTTTCGGTGACAGATGATACCATTGGTTCAGACTCGTTTGAAGTATTTGGAGCGAAAGTAGGATCAATGGTTGTTTCTGGATCGGAAGTAGGTTTTAAACTTGAACTAGAATCTAGATCAGACATGGTGTCGGGGTTAGATGTTTTCTCAGGATCTGAAGAGGGTTCGGGATCACCACTAGCTTCTGTTCCACTTATTGTGACGGGTTCCCCAGTAGTTTCTGAATCCGAAGTAGTAACTGGGCCTGACCTTGATTCTGGGTCCCAAGAACTATCGCTAGATTCTGGATCAGAAGTAGTTTCTGTAATTTCTATGTATTCTGATTCCGAAGATGCGTGTGTAGGTTCAGATGATTCTTCAGGTTTTGGCTGAGTAGATGATTCTTCAGGTTCTGGCTCAGATGATGATTCTTCAGGTTCAGGTTCAGACGATGTTTCTTCGGGTTCTGGCTCAGATGATGATTTTTCAGGTTCTGGCTCTGGTTCAACAGATGTTTCTTCGGGTTCTGGCTCAGATGATGACTTTTCAGGTTCTGGTTCTGGTTCAAGCGATGTTTCTTCGGGTTCTGGCTCAGATGATGACTTTTCAGGTTCAGGTTCTGGTTCAAGCGATGTTTCTTCTGGCTCAGGTTCAGACGATGTCTCTTCTGGCTCAGGTTCAGGTTCAGATGATGTCTCTTCAGGGTCAGGTTCAGGTTCAGATGATGTCTCTTCAGGGTCAGGTTCGGAAGATGATTCTTCCGGTTCTGGCTCGGAGGAAGTCTCAGGTTCAGGTTCAGGGTCGTCACGTTTAGTTTGGGTAGTCCAATGGCCCTCGTCTGTGGTGACTACAATGTACATAGTGGACCCATCTTCATCAGTGGTGGTGGTCCGATATGGCTTATCACCAGGAGCCTCATCAGGAAATTCTGCCTGGAAGGAACACGGACACGAATCATCGGGAATGGTAGGGTAGGAAAGACGATATGTGTCAGGACTCAACATAGTACCAGAGATCCAGAACGGATCATAGCCTGGACCGATTTCGAACACGTATTTATTAGACTTGAGAAGGACATCCAAGAATTTATTTTCTCGATATTGGATAGTTCCCTTAACAGTACTTTTGAAATTTATGTATCTAGTATTACCGAATTGATGTATTACAATTGGACTAGTAGTATTACCTATCGAAAAGAAAGTAATGCTCGAATCATCAGAAACAAGACAAATATCAGAATTGACTGTAAGTCCCGTGATTTGCAACTTAGAGGAATCAAGAATAATGCATCCGTTTTCTCCACTATCCATAAATACCGCAGCATTAATGTTGAGGAAATACATAGAATCATAATTATAAAGCTTCTCAATTGTACGAAGACCAACCACTCCTCGATGATCGGCCATATGACTATAAGGACCGTAATTGTGAAAGTTCGGAGTGTAGACCATGGCATCTGGGGCCACCGAAATCGTCATAATACCGTTTTGGATTAAGTCAAAAACGCTCATTTCCCAATTCAATAACAGCTTGGTGTTAATATGTATTCGTCCATTGTTCTCGATTTTATTGAGATCGAACTGTTGTGAATCATCTCTGTCCATAGTCGTATGGTACCAAAATTGACCAGAATTTAATATGTACGGAGCTTGATAGTCAAGTACATCAATTAGGGACAAAACTCCGTTTTCATTTATGTTTACGGTTGTGGGGTTCTCAAACACGCCCCCTCTTTGAATAACCAAGTCATCAATATCTAAAGCATAAATTAGCTTGAATGCTAGCAATACAACGTAAATGAAATTGCAAATCATATTTTAGTTACTTCAAATAAGTTTCTATAGTTAAACAAAGAACGATACTAGATTAGAATTGATATTTTGCAAGCACTTTATATGATACTGAAGAACAAACAAAGTAAACAATGTTCTTATTCTGGTCACTCATTGATGTAATGGAACCGTATTACATCACTATATCTATAAACAAAACCTGATATTTTTTGAGTACTTGTTGCGCTTAGGCCTTCAGGCGGGTCGAGTAGCTTAACCTCGTAATTCCATTTTTAACTACTCTGGTACTTATTGAGTGACGTGGCTCATATTGTCCTATTTCCGAAATACTACACTGCCGTTCGTTAATAAAGTAAACAACATTATTTAGGTCATGCTATTTAGTTTGTTCTTCATTATTTCTTAGATTAATGTTTGTTGTCGGGCTATTGGTATGGAGAAAGTCCACTGGCATAGGCTGCAAAATCACCGCTCTAGGTGTTACCCACCTCTTTATTTATACTTCACGTTTATGTGAATATCCATATCAAGTGCCTCATACTATAACCAATGTATATTAAGACCTTACGGAAGTCATGCCATTTTGTTTTGCTCATACCATAATAATTTAGGTCACTAAAATTTTTTATATAAGAATATTTTTAAAAACT